>WNWK01012759.1:0-58184 GCA_009830355.1 Cherax destructor | reverse complement strand
TTCTTTATTTTCTCATGCTCTGTCCCTTTTTCAGCTGGTACAGACGCCAGTTTAAAGGGAGCTAGATGTCGTCTCTCTGACTTGGTTTTTGTCTCTCTTCCCTTCTAAATCTTCTACCTCGACCATGAAATTCTTAACCCCCAGGATAACCATCAACATCTCGTCTACACCAGAGACTCAACCTGGGCCTTATTTCTCCTACTCTCCATCCTGAGAACCACAACGGCCTTTTTTTTATATTTTTATTAAAAACTTAAAATTCTTAGTTTATTTCACCCCAAAGTCTTATTTGTTTTTATTTTTTTTTCATTATATTTTGTTCAGGTGGAGGTTTCCCCCCTGAAAATATTATTTTCGAAAAATACATGAAACATTAAAAAGCTCAGAAAAATGTGCTAAAATGGTATTTTATTGCATATTTCGACGTTTTAGAGCGGTTTGAGTGCTTTTCTGGCAAAACTCATTTTTAACTAAAATATTTAGATTATCACACTTTTAAAAAGAATTTTTTGCAATTGAAATTTATGGGAAAAGTAAGCAAAATTTTATGATTTTCTTTTAGGAAGCTTACTTATAGGTATATTTTATCTAAAAAATAGTTTTCAGAAAATCCTTGAAAATGCCTTGAATCGTAAAAAAATGCAATAAAATAACGTTTATAGCATTTTGAATATTTATAAATTATTTACATATTTTAAAAATCCCAATAAAAATCTTTAAAAATCAATATTAATTTAGAATATTTCATAATTTTCCAAAAATACATGAAGCATTAAAAGCTCAAACAAATGTGCTAAAATGGCATTTTATTGCATATTTCGACGTTTAGAGCGGTTTGAGTGCTTTTCTGACAAAACTCTTTTTTTAGCTAAAATACTTAGATTTTCAAACTTTTAAATAAATTTCTACGCAATGAAATTTATGGGAAAAGTAAGCAAATATTATTATTTTTATATTTCCCTAAAAAAATAGTTTTTCAGAAAATCCTTGAAAATACAATGAATTCTCAAAAATGCAATAAAATAACGATTTATAGCATTTTTGAATTTATATATTATTTACATATTTAAAAAAAACATTAAAAATCTATAAAAACAATACTTTTATAGAATATTTCATATTATTTTTCAAAAAATACTTGAAATATTAAAAAGCTCAGAAAAATGTGCTAAAATGGTATTTTATTGCATATTTCGACGTTTTAGAGCGGTTTGAGTGCTTTTCTGACAAAACTCATTTTTTAGCTAAAATACTTAGATTTTCAAACTTTTAAATAGAATTTCTACTGCAATTGAAATTTATGGGAAAAGTAAGCGAAATTTTATTTTTATATTTTACATAAAAAATAGTTTTTCAGAAAATCCTTGAAAATACAATGAATCGTCAAAAATGCAATAAAATAACGATTTATAGCATTTTTGAATATTTATATATTATTTACATATTTTTAAAAAATCCCATTAAAAATCTATAAAAATCAATATTATTATAGAATATTTCATATCATTTTTCAAAAAATACATGAAACATTAAAAATATCATAAAAATATGCTAAAATTGTATATTATTGCATATTTCGACGATTTAGAGCGGTTTGAGTGCTTTTCTGGCAAAACTCATTTTTTAGCTAAAATACTTAGATTATCAAACTTTTAAATAGAATTTCTACTGCAATTGAAATTTATGGGAAAAGTAAGCAAAATTTTATGATTTTCTTTTAGGAAGCTTACTCATAAGTGTATTTTATCTAAAAAAATTTTCAGAAAATCCTTGAAATGCTTAAATCGTCAAAAAATGCAATAAAATCAAGTTTTATAGCATTTTTTATTATTTATTAATTATTTACATATTTTTAAAAAATCCCATTAAAAATCTATAAAAATCAATATATTTTTAGAATATTTCATATTATTTTCGAAAAATACATGAAACATTAAAATCTCAGAAAAATGTGCTAAAATGGTATTTTATTGCATATTTCGACGTTTTAGAGCGGTTTGAGTGCTTTTCTGGCAAAACTCATTTTTTAGCTAAAATACTTAGATTATCACACTTTTAAAAGAATTTCTACTGCAATTGAAATTTCTGGGAAAAGTAAGCAAAATTTTATGATTTTCTTTTAGGAAGCTTACTTATAGGTATATTTTATCTAAAAAATTTTGTAGAAAATCCTTGAAAATGCCTTGAATCGTAAAAAAAAGCATTTATAGCATTTTTGAATATTTATAAATTATTTACATATTTTTTAAAAAATCCCAATAAAAATCTATAAAAATCAATATTAATATAGAATATTTCATATTATTTTCCAAAAATACATGAAACATTAAAAAGCTCAGAAAAATGTGCTAAAATGGCATTTCATAGCATATTTCGACGTTTTAGAGCGGTTTGAGTGCTTTTTTGACAAAACTCATTTTTTAGCTAAAATACTTAGATTTTCAAGCTTTTAAAAAGAATTTCTACTGCAATTGAAATTTAGGAAGCTTACTCATAGGTGTATTTTATCTAAAAAAAAATAGTTTTTCAGAAAATCCTTGAAAATGCCTTAAATCGTCAAAAAATGCAATAAAATAAAGTTTTATAGCATTTTTGAATATTTATAAATTATTTACATATTTTTAAAAAATCCCAATAAAAATCTATAAAAATAGATATTAATTGAGAATATATCATATTATTTTCCAAAAATACATGAAACATTAAAAAGCTCAGAAAAATGTGCTAAAATGGCATTTGATGGCATATTTCGTCGTTTTAGAGCGGTTTGAGTGCATTTCTGACAAAACTCATTTTTTAGCTAAAATACTTAGATTTTCAAGCTTTTAAATAGAATTTCTACTGCAATTGAAATTTATGGGAAAAGTAAGCGAAATTTTATTATTTTTTATATATTATCTAAAATTTTTTTTTTTTTCTGAAAATCCTTGAAAATACAATGAATCGTCAAAAAATGCAATAAAATAACGATTTATAGCATTTTGAATACTTATATTTATTATTTACATATTTTTAAAAATCCCATTAAAAATCTATAAAAATCAATACTTTTAGAATATTTCATATTATTTTCAAAAATACATGAAACATTAAAACTCAGAAAAATGTGCTAAAATGGATTTTATTGCATTTTTCGACGATTTAGAGCGGTTTGAGTGCTTTTCTGCAAAACTCATTTTTTAGCTAAAATACTTAGATTTTCAAACTTTTAAATAGAATTTCTACTGCAATTGAAATTTATGGGAAAAGTAAGCAAAATTTTATGATTTTCTTTAGGAGCTTATATAGGTATTTTATCTAAAAAAATAGTTTTTCAGAAAATCCTTGAAAATAGCTTGAATCGTCAAAAATGCAATAAAATAAGTTTTATAGCATTTTGAATATTTATAATTATTTACATATTTTTAAAAATCCCATAAAAATCTATAAAAATCAATATTTTAGAATATTTCATTTTTTTTTTTTTTTTTTTTTTTTTTTTTTTTTTTTTTTTTTTTTTTTTTTTTTTTTTTTTTTTTTTTTTTTTTTTTTTTTTTTTTTTTTTTTTTTTTTTTTTTTTTTTTTTTTTTTTTTTTTTTTTTTTTTTTTTTTTTTTTTTTTTTTTTTTTTTTTTTTTTTTTTTTTTTTTTTTTTTTTTTTTTTTTTTTTTTTTTTTTTTTTTTTTTTTTTTTAGTTTTTCAGAAAATCCTTGAAAATGCCTTGAATCGTCAAAAAATGCAATAAAATAACGTTTTATAGCATTTTTGAATATTTATAATTATTTACATATTTTTAAAAAATCCCATTAAAAATCTATAAAAATCAATATTAATTTAGAATATTTCATATTATTTTCCAAAAATACATGAAACATTAAAAAGCTCAGAAAAATGTGCTAAAATGGCATTTTATTGCATATTTCGACGTTTTAGAGCGGTTTGAGTGCTTTTCTGACAAAACTCATTTTTTAGCTAAAATACTTAGATTTTCAAACTTTTAAATAGAATTTCTACTGCAATTGAAATTTATGGGAAAAGTAAGCGAAATTTTATTATTTTATATTTTACATAAAAAATAGTTTTTTCAGAAAATCCTTGAAAATACAATAAATCGTCAAAAATGCAATAAAATATAGATTTATAGCATTTTTGAATATTTATATATTATTTACATATTTTTAAAAATCCCATTAAAAATCTATAAAAATCAAATTATTATAGAATATTTCATATCATTTTCAAAAATACATGAAACATTAAAATATCAGAAAAATGTGCTAAAATGGTATTTTATTGCATATTTCGACGTTTTAGAGCTGTTTGAGTGCTTTTCTGGCAAAACACATTTTTTAGCTAAAATACTTAGATTATCACACTTTTAAAAAGAATTTCTACTGCAATTGAAATTTATGGGAAAAGTAAGCAATATTTTATGATTTTCTTTTAGGAAGCTTACTTATAGGTATATTTTATCTAAAAAAATAGTTTTTCAGAAATTCCTTGAAAATGCCTTGAATCGTCAAAAAATGCAATAAAATAACATTTTATAGCATTTTTGAATATTTATAAATTATTTACATATTTTTAAAAAATCCCAATAAAAATCTATAAAAATCAATATTAATTTAGAATATTTCATATTATTTTCCAAAAATACATGAAACATTAAAAAGCTCAGAAAAATGTGCTAAAATGGCATTTTATGGCATATTTCGACGTTTTAGAGCGGTTTGAGTGCTTTTCTAACAAAACTCATTTTTTAACTAAAATACTTAGATTTTAAAGCTTTTAAATAGAATTTCTACTGCAATTGAAATTTATGGGAAAAGTAAGGAAAATTTTATTATTTTTTTATATTTTATCCAAAAAATTTTTTTTACAGAAAATCCTTGAAAATACAATGAATCGTCAAAACTGCAATAAAATAACGATTTATAGCATTTTTGAAGATTTATATATTATTTACATATTTTTAAAAAATCCCATTAAAAATCTATATAAATCAATACTTTTATAGAATATTTCATATTATTTTTAAAAAAATACCTGAAATATTAAAAAGCTCAGAAAAATGTGCTAAAATTGTATTTTATTGCATATTTCGACGTTTTAGAGCGGTTTGAGTGCTTTTCTGGCAAAACTCATTTTTTAGCTTAAATACTTACATTATCACACTTTTAAAAAGAATTTCTACTGCAATTGAAATTTATGGGAAAAGAAAGGAAAATTTTATGATTTTCTTTTAGGAAGCTTACTCTAAAAAAAATAGTTTTTCAGAAAATCCTTGAAAATGCCTTGAATCGTCAAAAAATGCAATAAAATAACGTTTTATAGCATTTATGAATATTTATAAATTATTTACATATTTTTAAAAAATCCCAATAAAAATCTATAAAAATCAATATTAATTTAGAATATTTCATATTATTTTCCAAAAATACATGAAACATTAAAAAGCTCAGAAAAATGTGCTTAAATGGCATTTTATGGCATATTTCGACGTTTTAGAGCGGTTTGAGTGCTTTTCTGAGCGTTTTAATGTTTAATGTATGTTTCGAAAATAATATGAAATATTCTATAAAAATATTGATTTTTTAAAAATATGTAAATTATTAATAAATATTCAAAAATGCTTTAAAACTTGATTTTATTGCATTTTTTGACGATTTAAGGCATTTTCAAAGGATTTTCTGAAAAAACTACTTTTTTTTAGATAAAATACACCTATCAGCAAGCTTCCTCAAAAAAAATCCTAAAATTTCGCTTACTTTTCCCATAAATTTAAATTGCAGTAGAAATTCTATTTAAAAGCTTGAAAATCTATGTATTTTAGCTAAAAAATTAGTTTTGTCAGAAAAGCACTCAAACCGCTCTAAATTGTCGAAATATGCAATAAAATACGATTTTAGCATATTTTTATGATATTTTTAATGTTTCATGTATTTTTTGAAAAATAATATGAATATTCTATAATAATATTGATTTTTAAAGATTTTTTAATGGATTTTTTAAAAATATGTATACAATATATAAATATTCAAAAATGCTATAAATCGTTATTTTATTGCATTTTTTGACGATTCATTGTATTTTCAAGGATTTTCTGAAAAAAACTATTTTTTTAGATAAAATATACCTATGAGTAAGCTTCCTCAAAAAAAATCATAAAATTTCGCTTACGTTTCCCATAAATTTCAATTGCAGTAGAAATTCTGTTAAAAGATTGAAAATCTAAGTATTTTAGCTAAAAAATGAGTTTTGTCAGAAAAGCCATCAAACCGCTCTAAAACGTCGAAATTTGCCATAAAATGCCATTTTATCATATTTTTCTGAGCTTTTTAATGTTTCATGTATTTTTGGAAAATAATATGAAATATTCTAAATAAATATTGATTTTTATAGATTTTTAATGGGATTTTTTAAAAATATGTAAATAATTTATAAATATTCAAAAATGCTATAAAACGTTATTTTATTCCATTTTTTAACGATTAAAGGCATTTTCAAGGAATTTCTGAAAAAATATTTTTTTGGATAAAATATACCTATGAGTAAGCTTCCTAAAAGAAATCATATTTTTATAGATTTTTAATGTTTTTTTTTTTTAAATATGTAAATAAATAATAAATATTCAAAAATGTTATAAAATTTGATTTTATTGCATTTTTTGACGATTCAAGTTTATTTTCGAAAACTACTTTTTTAGATAAAATACACCTATGAGTAAGCTTCCTATAAGAAAATCATAAAATTTGCTTACTTTTACCATAAATTTCAATGCAGTAGAAATTCTATTTAAAAGTTTGATAATCTAAGTATTTTAGCTAAAAATGAGTTTTGCCAGAAAAGCACTCAAACCGCTCTAAATCGTCGAAATATGCAAAAATACTGTTTTAGCACATTTTTATGATATTTTAATGTTTCATGTATTTTTGAAAAATAATATGAATATTCTATAATAATATTGATTTTAAAGATTTTTAATGGGATTTTTAAAAATATGTAAATAATATATAAATATTCAAAATGCTATAAATCGTTATTTTATTGCATTTTTGACGATTCGTTGTATTTTCAAGGATTTTCTGAAAAACTATTTTTAGATAAAATATACTATGAGTAAGCTTCCTCAAAAAAATCCTAAAATTTCGCTTACTTTTCCCATAAATTTAAATTGCAGTACAAATTCTATTTAAAAGCTTGAAAATCTAAGTATTTTAGCTAAAAATGAGTTTTGTCAGAAAAGCACTCAAACCGCTCTAAATCGTCGAAATATGCATAAAATCCATTTTAGCATATTTTTGATTTTTAATGTTTCATGTATTTTTGAAAATAATATGAATATTCTAAATAATATTGATTTTTAAGATTTTTAATGGGATTTTTAAAAATATGTATATAATATATAAATATTCAAAATGCTATAAAACGTATTTTATTGCATTTTTGACGATTCGTTAGTATTTTCAAGGATTTTCTGAAAAACTATTTTTTAGATAAAATATACCTATGAGTAAGCTTCCTCAAAAAAATCATAAAATTTGCTTACTTTCCCATAAATTTCAATTGCAGTAGAAATTCTGTTAAAAGTTTGAAAATCTAAGTATTTTAGCTAAATAATGAGTTTTGTCAGAAAAGCCTCAACGCTCTAAAACGTCGAAATTTGCCATAAAATGCCATTTTATCATATTTTTCTGACTTTTTAATGTTTCATGTATTTTGAAAATAATATGAAATATTCTAAATAATATTGATTTTTAAGATTTTTAATGGATTTTTAAAATATGTAAATAATTATAAATATTCAAAATGCTATAAACGTTATTTTATTGCATTTTTGACGATTCAAGGCATTTTCAAGGATTTTCTGAAAAATATTTTTTTTGATAAAATATACCTATGAGTAAGCTTCATAAAAAAAATCATAAAATTCGCTTACTTTTCCCATAAATTTCAATTGCAGTAGAAATTCTATTTAAAAGTTTGAAATCTAAGTATTTTAGCTAAAAATGAGTTTTGCAGAAAAGCACTCAAACCGCTCTAAATCGTCGAAATATGCAATAAAATACCATTTTAGCACATTTTTATGATATTTTTAATGTTTCATGTATTTTTGAAAAATAATATGAATATTCTATAATAATATTGATTTTTAAGATTTTTATGGGATTTTTAAAAATATGTAATAATATATAAATATTCAAAAATGTTATAAATCGTTATTTTATTGCATTTTTGACGATTCATTGTATTTTCAAGGATTTTCTGAAAAACTATTTTTAGATAAAATATACCTATAGCTTCCTCAAAAAAAATCATAAAATTTCGCTTACGTTTCCCATAAATTTCAATTGCAGTAGAAATTCTGTTAAAAGTTTGAAAATCTAAGTATTTTAGCTAAAAAATGAGTTTTGTCAGAAAAGCCATCAAACCGCTCTAAAACGTCGAAATTTGTCATAAAATGCCATTTTATCATATTTTTCTGAGCTTTTTAATGTTTCATGTATTTTGGAAAATAATATGAAATATTCTAAATAATATTGATTTTTATAGATTTTAATGGGATTTTTAAAAATATGTAAATAATTTATAAATATTAAAAATGCTATAAAACTTTATTTTATTCCATTTTTGACGATTCAAGGCATTTTCAAGGAATTTCTGAAAAATATTTTTTAGATAAAATATACCTATGAGTAAGCTTCCTAAAAGAAAATCATAAAATTTTGCTTACTTTTCCCATAAATTTCAATTGCAGTAGAAATTCTATTTAAAAGTGTGATAATCTAAGTATTTTAGCTAAAAAATGAGTTTTGCCAGAAAAGCACTCAAACCGCTCTAAAACGTCGAAATATGCAATAAAATACCATTTCAGCACATTTTTCTGAGCTTTTTAATATTTCAAGTATTTTTTGAAAAATAATATGAAATATTCAATAAAAGTATTGATTTTTATAGATTTTTAATGGGCTTTTTTTAAAATATGTAAATAAATAATAAATATTCAAAAATGTTATAAAATTTGATTTTATTGCATTTTTTGACGATTCTCGGCATTTTCAAGTATTTTCTGAAAAACTACTTTTTTTAGATAAAATACACCTATGAGTAAGCTTCCTAAAAGAAAATCATAAAATTTTGCTTACTTTTCCCATAAATTTCAATTGCAGTAGAAATTCTATTTAAAAGTTTGATAATCTAAGTATTTTAGCTAAAAAATTAGTTTTGTCAGAAAAGCACTCAAACCGATCTAAATCGTCGAAATATGCAATAAAATACAATTTTAGCACATTTTTATGATATTTTTAATGTTTCATGTATTTTTTGAAAAATAATATGAATATTCTATAATAATATTGATTTTTAAAGATTTTTAATGGGATTTTTTAAAAATATGTAAATAATATATAAATATTCAAAAATGCTATAAATCGTTATTTTATTGCATTTTTTGACGATTCATTGTATTTTCAAGGATTTTCTGAAAAAACTATTTTTTTAGATAAAATATACGTATGAGTAAGCTTCCTCAAAAAAATCATAAAAATTTTGCTTAGTTTTCCCATAAATTTCAATTGCAGTAGAAATTCTATTTAAAAGTTTGATAATCTAAGTATTTTAGCTAAAAAATGAGTTTTGCCAGAAAAGCACTCAAACCGCTCTAAATCGTCGAAATATGCAATAAAATACCATTTTAGCATATTTTTCTGAGCTTTTTAATGTTTCATCTATTTTTGGAAAATAATATGAAATATTCTATAAAAATATTGTTTTTTTTAAGATTTTGAATGGGATTTTTTAAAAATATGTAAATAATTAATAAATATTCAAAAATGCTATAAAACTTGATTTTATTGCATTTTTTGACGATTTAAGGCATTTTCAAGGAATTTCTGAAAAAATATGTTTTTAGATAAAATATACCTTTTTTATCTAAAAAAAAAAATCATAAAATTTTGCTTACTTTTCCTATAAATTTCAATTGCAGTAGAAATTCTATTTAAATACTATGTGCTTAATTGTCCACTTATTGAGGAATACAGAGATAGACAGTATAATAATCTATGTGACATGCCATGATATCTTATTAATGAAAATAAGATACCAGATATACTAAGCAAATTCCCTTAATTTGCTTGTAACAGATAAGTGAACTGTAGATATAAATCCATATGGCCCCTTTTGGGGCCTAGTTCCTAGACCTTTTGTGTATCCATATGCTCTTGCGCTACCGTCCACAGGATGGATATGGGGTGCACAATAAATTAACCACTTCGGTGACAAAATCTAAAAAAATCTGGCCAGTAAGATGCACAGAGTTATTTTTAAGGGTGGTTATCTTTTCTCTAACTTTTGTTCTATAAACCTGGAAAAAACTTTCGATTTAGTTTTCGAATCCCTAGCAACTTTAATTTCATATTGATTTATAAGATGACCCTCACCTCCTTTGATGCGCCTATAAATTCTTTCTTCTGCCCTAAAAGATATTTGAGCCTATTATTCATCCATTTTGGGTCATTTCTATTCGATTTTATTTCTTTACATTAAATAAACGTTCTTTGGGCAGCATGTATAGTGTATTGATATTGGTAGAATTACCAAAATATGTTAAGTAAAAGGACACAAGTGACATTTTATTGTGGCAACGGCTTGACAAAGCTCCTGGAGAGCGAAACGTTGCCACAATAAAATGTCACATTAGTTGCATTTGTGTCCTTTTACTTAACAGCATGTATAGTGTTTAGAAAGCTGTCATATTGATAGATCTCTTCGTTACCCCAGTCAACATATGATAGGTGTTCTCTAAGTCCATTGTAATTTGCTAAGCGAAAAACTGGGACCGTTACTGAGTTATCCCTACTATCATACTTCCATTCAGTGGTCGCTTGCGCCAAGTTCCTCTGTAATTTCTAAATTATTAACAAGGCTTTCTTTGTTTGCCAGAACCAAGCCAAGCAGGTTATTTCCCCTTGTAGGTTCTGTCACAAACTGCTTCGAAAAACAATCCTGAACTACCTCTAAGAAGTCGTTAGATTCTAAAATCCCAGTCAAGGAATTCCAATCAATCTGATTAAAGTTAAGTTCCCTATCGTGCCTTGTGGCCTTAACAATTTCCTCCCATAGTAGTCTCCCTTGGTCTGTATATAAGTTTGGGGGACGGTATATCACGCCTAACATCAATTTTTCATGCTCCTCTGAAAATTCAATCCAGACAGATTCTGTATGTGTTATTTCAGACTTCATACCCTTTTTTATGCAAAAGTTGAAGCGATCTCGGACATAGTGTGCAGCCAGGGTGTAGCAGCCAGGGTGTAGCAGCCAGGGTAGCTGCCAGGGTGTAGCGCCAGGGTGTAGCAGCCAGGGTGTGAGCAGCCAGGGTAGCAGTAGCCAGGGTGTAGCAGCCAGGGTGTAGCGCCAGGGTGTAGCAGCCAGGGTGTAGCTGCCAGGGTGAGCAGCCAGGGTGTAGCAGCCAGGGTGTAGCTGCCAGGGTGAGCTGCCAGGGTGTAGCGCCGGGGCGTGTGCGCCAGGTGAGCGCCAGGGGAGCGCCAGGGTGTAGCCAGGTGAGCTGCCGGGTGTAGCGCAGGGTGCGCCAGGTGTAGCAGCCAGGGAGCAGCCAGTAGCAGCAGGTGAGCCAGGTACACGCTAACATCAATTTTCATGCTCCTCTGAAAATTCAATCCAGACAGATTCTGTATGTGTTATTTCAGACTTCACACCTTTTTATGCAAAAGTTGAAGCGATCTCGGACATAGTGTGCAGCCAGGGTGTAGCAGCCAGGGTGTAGCAGCCAGGGAGTAGCTGCCAGGGTGTAGCAGCCAGGGTGTAGCAGCCAGGGTGTAGCAGCCAGGGTGTAGCGCCAGGGTGTAGCAGCCAGGGTGAGCAGCCAGGGTGTAGCAGCCAGGGTGTAGCGCCAGGGTGTAGCGCAGGGTGTAGCAGCCAGGGTGTAGCGCCAGGGTGTAGCAGCCAGGGTGTAGCAGCCAGGGTGTAGCAGCCAGGGTGTAGCTGCCAGGGTGTAGCAGCCAGGGTGCAGTAGCGCCAGGGTGTAGCTGCCAGGGTGTAGCTGCCAGGGTGTAGCAGGCAGGGTGTAGCTGCCAGGGTGTAGCAGCCAGGGTGTAGCAGCCAGGGTGTAGCAGCCAGGGTGTAGCAGCCAGGGTGTAGCAGCCAGGGTGTAGCAGCCAGGGTGTAGCTGCCAGGGTGTAGCAGCCAGGGTGTAGCTGCCAGGGTGTAGCAGCCAGGGTGTAGCTGCCAGGGTGTAGCAGCATGGGTGTAGCAGCTCAGGGTGTAGCGCCAGGGTGTAGCAGCCAGGGTGTAGCTGCCAGGGTGTAGCAGCCAGGGTGTGCAGCCAGGGTGTAGCGCCAGGGTGTAGCAGCCAGGGTGTAGCGCCAGGGTGTAACAGCCAGGGTGTAGCTGCCAGGGTATGCAGCCAGGGTGTAGCAGCCAGGGTGTAGCAGCCAGGGTGTAGCTGCCAGGGTGTAGCAGCCAGGGTGTAGCAAGCCAGGGTGTAGCGCCAGGGTGTAGCTGCCAGGTGGCAGTGTAGCAGCCAGGGTGTAGCTGCCAGGGTGTAGCAGCCAGGGTGTAGCAGCCAGGGTGTAGGCAGGGTGTAGCTGCCATGGTGTAGGCAGCCAGGGTGTAGCTACCAGGGTGTAGCGCCAGTGTGTAGCAGCCAGGGTGTAGCAGCAGGGTGTAGCAGCCAGGGTGTAGCTGCCAGGGTGTAGCAGCCAGGGTGTAGCGCCAGGGTGTAGCAGCCGGGTGTAGCAGCCAGGGTGTAGCTGCCAGGGTGTAGCAGCCAGGGTGTAGCAGCCAGGGTGTAGCAGCCAGGGTGTAGCAGCCAGGGTGTAGCAGCCAGGGTGTAGCTGTCAGGGTGTAGCTGCCAGGGTGTAGCAGCCAGGGTGTAGCTGCCAGGGTGTAGCAGCCAGGGTGTAGCAGCCAGGGTGTAGCGCCAGGTGTGAGCAGCCAGGGTGTAGCAGCCAGGGTGTCAGCAGCCAGGGTGAGCTGTCAGGGTGTAGCTGCCAGGGTGTAGTAGCCAGGGTGTAGCTGCCAGGGTGTAGCAGCCAGGGTGTAGCAGCCAGGGTGTAGCTGCCAGGGTGTAGCTGCCAGGGTGTAGCAGCCAGGGTGTAGCTGCCAGGGTGTAGCAGCCAGGGTGTAGCAGCCAGGGTGTAGCTGCTGTTTGCTGTCGATTTGTAAAAAAAAGTTGACCTTTCTGTCCGCAAAATGGAGGTAAGTGTGCAGCAAGGTGTGGTTGTGACAAGGTAAGTGTGCAGCAAGGTGTGGTTGTGGCAAGGTAAGTGTGCAGCAAGGTGTGGTTGTAACAAGGTAAGTGTGCAGCAGGTGTGGCTTGTAACAAGGTAAGTGTGCAGCAAGGTGTGGTTGTAACAAGGTAAGTGTGCAGCAAGGTGTGGTTGTAACAAGGTAAGTGTGCAGCAAGGTGTAGTTGTGACAAGGTAAGTGTGCAGCAAGGTGTGGTTGTGACAAGGTAAGTGTGCAGCAAGGTGTGGTTGTGGCAAGGTAAGTGTGTAGCAAGGTGTGGTTGTAACAAGGTAAGTGTGCAGCAAGGTGTGGTTGTAACAAGGTAAGTGTGCAGCAAGGTGTGGTTGTGGCAAGGTAAGTGTGCAGCAAGGTGTGGTTGTGACAAGGTAAGTGTGCAGCAAGGTGTGGTTGTGGCAAGGTAAGTGTGCAGCAAGGTGTGGTTGAACAAGGTAAGTGTGCAGCAAGGTGTGGTTGTAACAAGGTAAGTGTGCAGCAAGGTGTGGTTGTAACAAGGTAAGTGTGCAGCAAGGTGTGGTTGTAACAAGGTAAGTGTGCAGCAAGGTGTGGTTGTAATCAAGGTAAGTGGCAGCAAGGTGTGTTGTAAGGTGTGTGCAAAGGTGGTGTGACAAGAAGGTGTGTTGGTTGACAAGGTAAGTGTGCAGCAAGGTGTGGTTGGACAAGGTAAGTGTTGCAGCAAGGTGTGGTTGTGAACAAGGTAAGTGTGCAGCAAGGTGTGGTTGTACAAGGTAAGTGTAGCAAGGTGTGGTTGGCAAGGTAAGTGTGCAGCAAGGTGTGGTTGTGCAAGGTAAGTGTGCAGCAAGGTGTGGTTGTGGCAAGGTAAGTGTGCAGACAGAGTGTGGTTGTGACAAGGTAAGTGTGCAGCAAGGTGTGGTTGTGCAAGGTAAGTGTGCAAGCAAGGTGTGGTTGTGACAAGGTAAGTGTGCAGCTAAGGTGTGGTTGTGGCAAGGAAGTGTGCAGCAAGGTGTGGTGCAAGGTAAGTGTGCAGCAAGGTGTGGTTTGGTATCACAGTGGGTCAAGGTGCACAAGGTGTGGTTGTACAAGGTAAGTGTGCAGCAAGGTGTGGTTGTGGCAAGGTAAGGTGCAGCAAGGTGTGGTCGGTAGTCAAGTGTGGTGCAAGGTAGTGTGCACAAGGTGTGGTTGTACAAGGTAAGTGTGCAGCAAGGTGTGGTTGTACAAGGTAAGTGTGCAGAAGGTGTGGTTGTGACAAGGTAAGTGTGCAACAAGGTGTGGTTGTGGCAAGGTAAGTGTGCAGCAAGGTGTGGTTGTGACAAGGTAAGTGTGCAGCAAGGTGTGGTTGTGGCAAGGTAAGTGTGCAGCAAGGTGTGGTTGTGACAAGGTAAGTGTGCAGCAAGGTGTGGTTGTAACAAGTAAGTGCAACAAGGTGTGGTTGTACAAGGTAAGTGTGCAGCAAGGTGTGGTTGTGACAAGGTAAGTGTGCAACAAGGTGTGGTTGTGGCAAGGTAAGTGTGCAGCATAAGTGAGTGTGGTTGTGGCAAGGTGTGGCAACAGGTGTGGTTGTGGCAGGTAAGTGTGCAGCAAGGTGTGGTGTGCAAGGAAGTGTGCAAGGTGTGGTTGTGCGTAAGGTAAGTGTGCAGCAAGGTGTGTGACAAGGTAGCAAAGGTGTGGTTGTGGCAAGGTAAGTGTGCAGCAAGGTGTGGTTGTGGCATCATTCTCCTTCATTATAAATTATAAAGATAAGGTTAAGTAATATTTTTCTCTAAACTAGTTATATAGTGTCTGGCATCAGCGACTTAGTCACTATGATGTTATACAGTTTTTTGTCAGTCTGTTGCTTAAATAATTATAGTTATTCTTGTATTATTAAATCTTGATAATGCCTGGCTAGTGGCCTTTTTTCTGCTATATGGACACCTCTTCTTTAACTGACCCACTATTTTGCTCAGTATTTACCTTAAGAACCCGAATTTAACACAGTTGTGTAGCATTTTCTTTTGGCTTTGCCGAAAAATATTTACGGTGGGCGGCGCAACCAGAGGTGTGACCGAGACAGAGAAAAATAAAACATTGAAAAACATTCTCTGCGAAGCGACCTTCTTGGTATATACTCTCCTAAAGATCAATATATGAAACCTGTTTGGTACGAGTATATAGTAATGGATGATCGAGTTCTTGAGAGAACTCATAAGCGAGTAAAAAATTGGAAGACGGTTAATTATTTCGAGTCCATGGACTAGTGTGAGGGAGACTAGTGTGAGGGAGACTAGTGTGAGGGAGACTAGTGTGAGGGAGACTAGTGTGAGGGAGACTAGTGTGAGGGAGACTAGTGTGAGGGAGACTAGTGTGAGGGAGACTAGTGTGAGGGAGACTAGTGTGAGGGAGACTAGTGTGAGGGAGACTAGTGTGAGGGAGACTAGTGTTGCTGTGTGTGACGGTCCCTATGATGGAGCAGACAGTTGGACTGTGCTCACTCCAAGATACAGTTGGAGTGCTGCCCACTATACATATTCTCTCGTTTCTCCATTCTCTGTGAGAACTGATAATGTCTCTGCTGGAAGAAACTTTCTCGATAAAATACCATAACCCGCATATTATGTCTTATAATATGCGGGTTATGTATATATATATATATATATATATATATATATATATATATATTTATATATATATATATATATATATATATATATATATATATATATATATATATATATATATATATATATATATATATCTATATATATATATTATTAAATAAATATTCGTACATATTATACTGTCTGACATAAGCGGCACTATTGACATTTTACACACAAAACACCTAGATCTTCTACTTAAGACACAGCTTCAGGAACACCTGCTCCTTTTTGGTAGGCTATTTAGATAAGAAAGTCGCCCCGAAATTCAGTCCTTCAGCTCCATTAACTTCAAACATGCTCGTCCTCAGGCACTCCAGCTGTATTTTGGAGACACAGCTCAACACTTTTTGTTCAAGCAAAGGAACTGTCAAACAACCAACACCAGAAAGCCATCGCACCATATACTAATTAGTCAGTAATTAAAACAGTTTATCTGAAAGTTTAACAGCCCTGTCAGACCCTCAAAGTTTAACAGCCCTGTCAGACCCTCAAAGTTTAACAGCCCTGTCAGACCCTCAAAGTTTAACAGCCCTGTCAGACCCACAAAGTTTAACAGCCCTGTCAGACCCACAAAGTTTAACAGCCCTGTCAGACCCACAAAGTTTAACAGCCCTGTCAGACCCTCAAAGTTTAACATCCCTGTCAGACCCACAAAGTTTAACAGCCCTGTCAGACCCACAAAGTTTAACATCCCTGTCAGACCCACAAAGTTTAACATCCCTGTCAGACCCACAAAGTTTAACAGCCCTGTCAGACCCTCAAAGTTTAACAGCCCTGTCAGACCCACAAAGTTTAACAGCCCTGTCAGACCCACAAAGTTTAACAGCCCTGTCAGACCCACAAAGTTTAACAGCCCTGTCAGACCCACAAAGTTTAACAGCCCTGTCAGACCCTCAAAGTTTAACATCCCTGTCAGACCCACAAAGTTTAACAGCCCTGTCAGACCCTCAAAGTTTAACAGCCCTGTCAGACCCTCAAAGTTTAACAGCCCTGTCAGACCCTCAAAGTTTAACAGCCCTCTCAGACCCTCAAAGTATTTGATAATGCCGATTCCTCTTATGGAAGTGAAAAGATAGAAAAATTAATAACAACATAAGATAAACAATTTTATTAATTTGTAAAACTTTTAAAGAATAAAAAACACAAACATGAAATTTATCCTACTTGAAGGAAAGAAATGAAAAATTAAATATAAAAATGATTAGTGACTAAGCTAATATGTACTGTACACAATACGTAGTTGATAACTGTGACCTGCCGATGTTATGGGAACGTTGATGAAGGAGGGAGGTCACAGGTGGATGATACTTTTAACACTAAATAGATAGTGACCCCAACATCAGTAGGGATACTGAAGAACCGAGGTACTGGGATCCTCTGACCACCACAACACTCCCGAATCAGTAGAGTCGCCAGTCGTGAACCACAATGAAACTTTGGTGGGGTTATAACTGGGGAACGGCTGTAGGATGGTGTGTAGCTGACTGTGAGTCGGCTACGAGTGGAAGGGGACCAGTTTAGGTACAGATGGATTGATGTCAAATTGTGCAATCTATGGTGCCTCTCTTCTCGCCTGTGCGGATGACCCGAGCTAACAAACAAGGCAAAATAAACAGATTACATACCAATTTAGTAAATGTGAGTAAATCAGGTCACGTTGAATTAGCAGAATAAAAACCTAAAGAGTGAAGCTCTAGTTTAAACCAAATTAATCAAAACACATTATATATTATTAAACAGAAGTGGATTGAATACTTACAAACTTGATGGGAGCCGAAAGTCAAGTGACTGTCAACTGGTCGGAGGGACACACGTCAACTCCCACTGGGTGGAGAAGGGAAGGAAGAGCGGAAACGATTACCGCGAACAAACAAACGATGCACAGAACAAGTATACCTACCTCAACAAGCAAACCTTTGTTCACAACAGAAAAGCATACCCAGAAAATCGGCAAAATGTCCAATATCGAGTGATCATCACATGGAGACAAATAACGAGATCGCAGTGTCATATCCATAGCTACATTTTAGCTACAGTACCTTTGATTCTTCTAGCCATAGATTAGGCATTATAGAGAATTGGGAAAACCCAATCTCTGTTTACATCGGCAAACTTGCCGGCTGGAAAAAAGGGAAGAATGGATCTTTATATGATAAAAGAGCAGAATTTGGTCATAATTGGTAGGACTACTATCATCACTGGTTGTGTTCTATTTCTACTATTAATATGACCTAGGAGGCTCATTTTCTTCCATTTTCTGAAGAGTGCTATACCGAGTCAGAATATGTTGGCTACAGATAATCGCTTCTTAAGTCTTATTGAATCCATTGTTCTCAAAGTCCTTGTCGAGCTGGTTCTTAAATGAGTGCATGGTATTTACGTTTGAAAAGTTTAAGCTTGGTTGCCTACTCTGCACTCACTCAAGATTATCTCTGTATCCTCTACAGCTATTACACTATGTAACAAATGTCACTTTGTCGTGTTCCTGGGAAATAAGCATCATTTCCCAATTCTTTATAACTAAACAAACTTTAAAAAAAAATTTTGATCCCAGAACTTTGCTTTGTTGTCAGGACACTTCTGGAACACTTTCAAGAAAGACTGTTGTAAATATTATCTATGTTTTCTTGGCAAATAAAAACGGGACTCACAAACCAGCATTCAGTTCAGCTCTGGCTGCCTGAGAAGACACATCAGAAGAAGTGAAATGGCATCAAGAGGCTGCAATCATTCTCCAGATGCATTCTGCTACATATGTGGTCAATTCATTAAGACAAAAGCAAAGAAGTTCTCTGTAACAGCATCTAAAAATATGTGAAGCTTACAAAACATATTTTGGCATGCCAGTTGGGACCCAGACAAGACCTGGGCACCTCATGTTGCTTGTGAGCATTGTAAGAAAACATTGGAAGGTAAGAAAGTCATTAGTTATATGAAGGGTAAAATCTGAATAGGAACTTTTTTTAAATGAAATGTATGTAACAGAAACTAATTCTTTTGTTCTTTTACAGGATGTATAGAGGAGAAAAAGTGCCATGAAGTTTGTGTTCCTAGAATATTACGTGAACCCACTGATCACTAACCACTGCTACTTCTGCCTGGTGGATCCTTCCAAACCCGAACTGGGAAAATGCACCTGTATTTTCTTATCCAGACCTTCCCTTTCTATTGCACAAGTACCACAGTGCTGATCTTCCTGTACCTACACCTCCAGAAAGAAGTCAACCGTCAGAAGAAGAAAGCAGCAAATTAGAAAATGAAGAGCACAGTGAACAAGACTATGATCTGACAGATGCAGCTGTTGGGAGGAATCCTTACTACCCAAACCAAACAGACCTCAATGACCTTATCAGAGATCTTGGTATGACAATGTCAAATGCTGAGCTTTTGATTTCAAGGCTCAAGGAGTGGGACTTGGTGGATGAAAGTGTGCAAGTGACAAGCCAAAAAAACGTCACCAACATTTCTCAAGCTTCTTCACTAATGAAGACAGGTTGTGCTACTTAATGATGTATCAGGCTGTTTGATCAATTGATCATCCAGATGAGTGGAGACTCTTCATTACAGCTCCCAGAACCCTGTACTTGCAAATGCAATCCATCTCTTCTTGCTCATTCAGTGCATCTTAGGAGGACTACAACAGTGTCAAACTTCTATGGAACTTTGAACATGATAAGTATGGCTGGGAGGTTATTGGAGACTTGGTTGGTGGGACTTGTTGATGGAACTCCAAGGAGGTTTTACCAAGTTTCCCTGTTATCTCTGTCACTGGGATAGTAGAGACAGCAGCACATTACCAGAGGAAGCACTGGACTCAAAAAGACTGAGTTTTCAGTAGAAAGACATAATATCAAACATAAACCATTGGTGGATCCTCAAAAGGTTCTGTTCCTTCCATTACACATCAAACTATTGTTAATGAAACAGTTTGTTACAGCTCTTGACAAAGAGTCTGCAGCCTTCAATTTTCTTCAAGACTTCTTTCCCAAGCTATCAGAGGCAAAGGTGAAGGCTGGCATCTTCACTGGACCACAGGTCAGAAAATCATGGAGTCTCAGAATTTCCAAAGAGCTCACAGAGAAGGAAAAGGAAGCCTGGGAAAGTTTGTTGCTGTGGCTTGGGCAACAACAGGCTGACAATTATGTGGAACTTGTGGAGACCTTGGTAAAACTATGGTCAGATGGGCTGTAGGATGTCCCTTAAGATCCATATCCTTGATGCTCATCTTGACATTTCAAGGAGAATAGGGAGCATACCAGAGGAGCAAGGGAGCGCCCACCAAGATATAATGGACTTTGAACACAGATATCAGGATCTTATAATGAAAACATGATGAAGACAACATTTGGGGCTTAAACGGAAAGTGATTTGTTGCTGCTCGCAAATCTAGAAAAACTGCTCATTTTAACTTTGTAAATATGTTTCAGAAAGTTTAAAATAAAATTTGTGTAAATTTTATTTTATTTATGTAAATTTTATTTATTTTATTATATGTTTTTGTTTTACATCAAAACTAGAAAAATATTGAAATTTAGCCATTTTTTGTTAAAATTCATGTGTAAGCCACAAAAAATTTTAAAAAGGAATAAGGGGTATTTTTTTTGTTTTACAATAAAAAGTTGGAAAAAACATTACTTGCCGGAAAAAAAATTTGTTACATAGTGTTATTTATGTAATTTTTGGACCAAAATTCTAAAAAGCATAAACTTATGTTAAAACTAAAGGATTCTGTTGGCTTTCTGCTACAAGATAGACATTGTCGGGTTCTTCTGAAGGTATTTAATTTATTTTTATTCGAATTTTACCTCCCTTTTATTTTAAGGGGGGTTTTATATGTTAATCTATCCCATTTCTTTTATTTTTTTTCAAGATTTTTTAAAAAAAAGTGTTTAATTTTTTTCCAAAATTTTAAAAATTTTCTCTACATTAGTAAAAAAAAAAGCATAGTGATTCAAAGATTTGGTCTCTTGAGATTAAATTAGAAGCATAGAGATTTATTTGTGGTCTGATAAGAGAGTTTTTGATATCTTATAATACCTGAAAAAAGGGAAAGTAAGTTTTCCCAAATTCCCGTGTTCCTAGAGACATCGATGAACTGCGCTGCCGCTGTAGGCGACGCTAATAAAAAAATATGTTACTTTGGTTAATAACAAAGACTTTTTATTACGCATTTATACCGTGCCGCAATGGATTCCAAAAACCGATTACAGCTAAAGACGTGTAAGAGACCGTTCCACAATAATATTTTACACCACAGGTAAACCTTTATACTTGATAAACCTCAAAATATGTTCAGGTGGTAAAACCCTTAAACACAAACACTTTACTATAAAATGATTTATTCATTACTGGATATACTAGCAGTACATTAAGAATTAGAGGTTTTTTTAGGAACACAACCCAGTGTTCTCCTCCCTTACTTCTCAAATGCTTACACAATATTGGCAATTACAGTTACTGTGATTATGAATACTTTATACCCACTGGAGATATATATGTTACATATGAATATTTAGATCACAGGATTCAAATAACTACAACACCCTGAATATCCTGTCCACTGTCGATTATTTAAGAGCAAGGTAATACACCCTTTGACAAACGAGAGGAATTTTTGAAACATATGTAGTGAGCATCAAACGCCCATGCTGGACACACTGGTTCTAAAACCAAAGCAAAATTCCCATTTCAATGGTAGGCGTGTAATTTTAGTGAGCCTCGACAGTGACAAGGCAGAGATAACCAACAAAGTAGAATTATCCGAGTCAGTTCTACTAGATAAATGTATTAAGCAAGAATATTCATTCTTCAATATCCACAAGACATACATAGGAGCTACATAAAAACAATACTCTAGCTTACCACTAGAAGTGAGATGGATATCAACACCATATAATAACTTTTAGAAGGTAAGAAAGCAAGAGAATACCCGTCAGCCAGAACATGTCCACAATGAACCAAGATAGACAAACACAAAGAAAGAAACCCCTTTACTGCAGACAATTTCAGAAATTTCTGAAAAGGGAAGTGAAAATCACAAGTGGTTCCCATGTAAAATAAGTTGAATGGTGTGATACAACAATGAAAACAGGTAAGAAGGCCTCACCCCCTACTGGGTCCCAAACCCAAAAGGAAAAAACATGGAAAGTCAAAATGCAGATTGCTCTTATAAACCTTTCAGTTGTCATGTCCACTCCCCTAAACAAAAAACTACTTAAAATATATGTAGATTCTATATACATAATTCAAACTAAAAATATTGTTATTCTAATTCCTGCATAGCATTTTTTTAAATCCCCTTTTGTACAAATAAAAAGCTGAAAAATAATAATAACTTATAAATTATTAACCTTTAAAACAATGCTTTTGTTTATTTTTTGGATAACACTGTCATTTCAACACTGATTTTATTTAACGAAAATTGCTGAAAATTTGTAAGAATTTAGGATATTAAAACCAAGATATCCTGAAAGGGGAATTTACCCATTAGGAATACCCAAAAAAGGGAAAAACCCCCTTTATTTTTTTGTCGGTCAGCTTCAAATTTTAATATGGGGTTTCGATAATAACCAATATTTGGGAAAATTTTTTTTATTTATTCCAAATTTTTTTTAAATTAAAGCCCTTTCTACTGGATTCAAATTTTCAACCCCTTCATATTACCAATGATGAAAATGGAAAAATACAGGGGGAAAATGTCACTTAATTGGTTTCAGGGATAATTTCCAAAACCCCTTCTGCTCGGGAAAATTAACATTGTATTCTTTGAAAAAAAAAGGGTTAATGTCATTGTTTTTTAAAAAGGGGTTTTTTTTTAAATTTTTTTCTTTTTGGTGGGGAGGCTCCCCGATCAAAAGGGAACTGGACTTTCCTCCCCTTTTGGTAATTAATGCTTTTATTTTTAGGGAAAACCCCATTTTTTAGGTTTCCCGAAAAAAATATTTAAAATATATTTACAGGGGGAAACACAAACTAGAGGGTCAAAATATTTTTTAAAAAGGGGGCTTCAGGGTTCATCTAAAAAATATAAAATTTTTTTGGGTTTTTGGGGTTTTTTTACACAAATTGAATATTGCGTCATATGTTTTTTTTTTTAAACAAAAAAAACCCGGGGATGTTTTTTATTAAACATTGATAATTTTTTTTAAAATTTAGACAGGTAAAAAGGAAAAAAAAATCCCCCAAAAAGAAAAAAACTTTCATATATTCAAATTTCACCCACCAAATTTCACTTTTTGCAAGGGCTCAAAAAAAGGAAAATGGGGGGTCCCTCCCCCGCTGTCACTAAATCCTTTTTAAGCCCCATTTCCCGGATCAAGTCCCAATTTTAATTAACGGGTTTTCCCAATTTACAAAAATTTTAACTTGCCAAGAGTCTTTTCAGAAAATAAAAGACTGGTGTTGACAGCTGGTGTATTGTTATCAGCAGATTATTCAGGTCCAGGTGGATGCCTGTGACCAGGTAGTTGGTGCAGCTTATCTTCCAGCCTCTGGGAAAGGATTTTCCTCATACAAAAAGAGGCCACAACACTGGTCTTAGCACTGGTCTTAGCACTGGTCCACACGTGGTTCAGGTGTTCACTGATCATAATCCACTGACATACCTGAACTCTAGAAGAACAACACTCGTTTAATGTGTTGTGCCTCAAGACTTCAGTCCTGAAGAATTAGACACGTCCAACATCAGGGTGTCTTTATTTGTAGACGTTTCGCCCTCCAGTAGCTTTATCAATACAATTGAAAGACACAATGTGAAGAATGTAGAACTGTATACAAAAGATGAGGTAATCAGCGTCTCCCTCTTCAAGACTGCGGTGCTCTTCACCAATTCCAGGGACTGATTACCTCATCTTTTGTATATAGTTCTACATTCTTCCTTGTATTGATGAAGTCCTCTGGATGGCGAAACGTCTACCAATAAAGATACCCAGATTTTATACACGTGTCTAATTCTTCATCTTGTCGGTATTATATACCATTCACGTACAACTTCAGTCCTACAACATCACCATCAAGTATACACTGGTCTGCATTAAGAATGTTTTTAATTTTTATTTTTATACATGGTTGGATCTTACATATTCTTGGGCTGCTGATTGTAAATATCTAAACCATTTTGCTCTATCAACGTAAGGATTTTGAATAAAATACAAATTAATGATAATAAAAAATGTGAATTTTTAATAAATTGTTAATTTATTAAAATTAGGCAAGTAATCATGGAAAAGCACATTCTGTTAGTTTTAAGAACATATGAATTCCAAATCAACATGAATCAAATCAAATGATTTTATTAAAAAAAAATGCTCCTAATGGTTAGCCTACATATTGAATCAAAGGAAGGAGGACCGCTTTGATTTTCGCTTGTGCTGTGCATCGAGACCATTACGTTTCAATGACCAGCAGTAATCCGCCATCATGCTGACATTCCATTTGCCCTGGTATCGAGTTTCCATGGTGCAAATATCCTGATGGAACCGCTCTCCTTGTTCCTCACTGTAGTCCCCACAATTGTTGGGAAAATAGTCAAGATGTGAGTGCAAAAAGTGCATCTTCACACTCATTCTAGACCCAAGTTGTTGGAAACTTGAAATCAGGTCTTGGATCATTTTTTCATATTCGGGGAGCGCCTGTTTCCCAGGAAGTTGTGGACAATCTGCTTGAATGAAAACCAGGCATTCACCTCGACACCTGCTAATGCTTGTCTTTCATCAATTCCCGAATCTGAGGGCCAACAAAGATTCCTGCCTTTAGCTTGCCTTCACTTATATGAGGAAACTTTGACTCCAGGTACTTGAAAGCAGTTCCATTCTTGTTCAAGGCTTCACAATTTTTTTCATAAGCCCTAATTTGATGAGGAGTGGTGGCAGCATATTTCGATGATTCAAGACTTTCTCAA
Source organism: Cherax destructor (assembly GCA_009830355.1). Lineage (NCBI taxonomy): Eukaryota > Metazoa > Arthropoda > Malacostraca > Decapoda > Parastacidae > Cherax > Cherax destructor. The sequence continues at coordinate 33,441 of WNWK01012759.1, read as the reverse complement.
TTATTTCTTGAAAAACTTTTTTTAGCTAAAATATGCCTATATGTAATCTACTCCAAATATATTAAATTTCGCTTACTTTTCCCGTAAAATTCAGTTGCAGAAGCAATTCTAATTAAAAGTGCGAAAATTTATATATGTTAGCTAAAAAATGAGGTTTATCAGAAAGCGTTCAAACAGCTCTAAATGGTCGAAATATGCAATAAAACAACATTTTAGCACATTTTTCATGTTATCCCTGCCTGGTCCTCCAGATTTTGTGAGATTGTGTGGGACTGTGTCAAACGCCTTCTTACAGTACAAGAAAATGCAATCTACCCACCCTCTCTCTCTTGTCTTACTGCTGTCACCCTGTCATAGAACTCCAGTAGGTTTGTGACAGGATTTCCCGTCCCTAAACCCATGCTGGTTGAATTAGGCTAAATTAAATTGGGCTTGTTATAACAAGGTTAGGTAAGTGTTCTAAGGTTCTTTTGGTACAAAATTATTAATTTTATATTAACATAAATGAAAAACACACTAGGCAGATAATTGGAGAAAAGGGCAGCTCTCTTTCTGACAGACTTGAAGAGCACAAAAAAATGCCAGACTCGCCGACTCCAATAATGCTCTTTTCTGTCATGATAGAGATCACAGTCATCCTATTGACTGACTGATCTTCTGCCAAAAGTGTCTATCCTACTTTTAGCCTTCACAACTGTAATCTTGTTGAAGCATTCCTTATACACAGCTTTCCTTGTATAGATCCTAGTCTTGGCTTTGTCTCAGTAGATGCCTTCCTTTCTCCTTACTTTCTCAAATGCTCTAAACTTCAGAACACTTTCTTCTCTACCACCTCTTCTCCTTTCATCTTTTCCATATTTCTTTCTTTGTTTTAAATTTTTTCTGCCTAGTGTAACAAATAAGATAGATGAGCTAAGATTATTGCAAGTGCAGGAAGCATAGACATTATTGCTATAACAGAGACCTGGCTCAATCTGAAAGATAGAGAAATGCATTCTGAATGTCACATACAAGGCTTTAAATTATTCCACACTGATAGGGTCAACAGGAAGGAAATAAGAAAAGCAAAAAGAGATTATGAGGTTAAAGTTGCAAGAGAATCGAAGACTAACCCAAAAGGATTCTTTCAGGTATACAGAAGTAAGATTAGGGACAGGATAGGCCCACTCAAAAGTTACTCGGGTCAGCTCACCGATAGTGATAAGGAAATGTGTAGAATTTTTAACACTTACTTCCTCTCAGTTTTTACACAAGAAGATACTAGCGATATTCCAGAAATAATAAATTATGTAGAACAGGACGATAATAAACTATGCACGATTAGGGTCACAAGTGACATGGTCCTTAGACAAATAGATAAATTAAAACCTAACAAATCCCCAGGCCCTGATGAACTGTACGCAAGGGTTCTAAAGGAATGTAAAGAGGAGCTTAGCAAACCTTTGGCTAATCTTTTCAACATGTCACTACAAACTGGCATAGGGCCAGATAAGTGGAAAATGGCAAATGTGATACCTATTTACAAAGCAGGAGACAGGTCCTTAGCTTCGAACTATAGACCAATAAGCCTAACCTCCATAGTGGAAAATTTATAGAATCAATAATTGCCGAGGCAATTCGTAGCCATCTTGAAAAGCATAAATTGATCAACGATTCTCAGCACGTAGAATCGAGGTAGATCATGGTAATGAATATGATATTGTGTATTTGGACTTCAGTAAGGCTTTTGATAGAATCCCACATCAGAGACTATTGAGGAAAATTTAAAGCACTCGGAATAGGAGAATTTTTTCCTGGATAGAGGCATGGTTGACAAATAGGCAGCAGAGAGTTTGCATAAATGGGGAGAAATCAGAGTGGGGAAGCGTCACGAGCGGTGTTCCACAGGGGTCAGTGTTGGGCCCCTTGTTGTTCACAATCTACATAAACGACATAGATGAGGGAATAAATAGCAACATAAGCAAGTTTGCCGATGACACCAAAATAGGCCGACGAATTCATTCTGACGAGGACACTAGAGCACTCCAGGAAGATTTGAATAGACTGATGCAGTGGTCGGATAAGTGGCAGATGCAGTTTAATATAGACAAATGCAAAGTTCTAAACGTTGGACAGGAAAATAACCATGCTACATATAAACTAAATAATGTAGATCTTAATATTACTGATTGCGAAAAGGATTTGGGAGTTCTGGTTAGCAGTAATCTGAAACCATAAGTGTTCGCAATAAAGCTAACAGAATCCTTGGCTTCATATCAAGAAGGATAAATAACAGGAGTCCTCAGGTTGTTCTTCAACTCTATATATCCTTGGTTAGGCCTCAGTTTTGGTCACCTTATTACAGAATGGATATAAATGCTCTGGAAGACGTACAAAGGAGGATGACAAAGTTGATCCCATGTATCAGAAATCTTCCCTATGAGGATAGACTGAGGGCCCTGAATCTGCACTCTTTAGAAAGACGTAGAATTAAGGGGGATATGTTTGAGGTGTATAAATGGAAAACAGGAATAAATGAATAGCGTACTAAAAATATCTAGCCTAGACAGGACTCGCAGCAATAGCTTTTAGTTGGAAAAATTCAGATTCAGGAAGGATATAGGAAAGCACTGGTTTGGTAATAGAGTTGTGGATGAGTGGAACAAACTCCCGAGTACAGTTATAGAGGCTTAAATGTTGTGTAGTTTTAAAAATAGGTTAGATAAATACATGAGTGGGTGTGGGTGGGTATGAGTTGGACCTAACTAGCTTGTGCTACTAGATCGGATGACGTGCTCTTTTTTTAAGTGAATGTGACTGGCCTGACTAGGTTAGGGCATTGGCTTAAGCTGGTAGGAGACTTGGACTTGCCTCGCATGGGCCAGTAGGCCTGCTGCAGTGTTCCTTCTTATGTTATTCAGTTTCCCCTCCCTGTGCTATTGGTCCTACCCTTGGGGCTCTTGCTCCCTGCAGTGCTCTACTACGCTCTACTACGACTACCACTCCTTTACTATATTCTAGCAGTTCTATTTTTCGCTACTTTACTACGACTTACCACTCTCTTTACTATTATTACTCTACTTCTATTTTCCATTCATTACCTTCCACTAATTCTTTCTCCTCTTTCTGCCTCACTTTTCTTCTCTTTACAAATTACTCCCACTTCTACTTCCACCACCATCATTACCACTTACACTAATTATCTTTCCTCCTCTCTTTCTGTCGTCACTGTCCTCCAGTCTATATGGATACTGAGTTACAACTCTCTTCATAAGCTTTTCTCTCTCCCATATCCGGGTTATTTGTGCATGAACTGAAGATGTTATATACCCGGCGTCTGTAGTACCTAATGAAGTGATAGGAATAGTGAAGTTTAGAAAATGCTTGTTCGATGAAAGAGAATTCTTCCTCAAGGAAGTCACTGCTACAGATTCGGAGGCACGAAGGAAGAAGCTTATGATTACGCCACGTTTAGTTTTGGTGTTGTGGTGAGAGTACAAGTGGAGAAGATCCTGCTGGTTGGTCGGTTTTCGGTAGACTTTAAAACGAAGCTTCTACAACAGCTGAACCTCTTGCCAGGAAACTTCTTCAACGTTGTCCTAAACAACAACAAACCTACTGGCCCATGCTAGGCAGGTCTTCCTCAACTCCAACCTCTTATGAGCAATCAACTTCAACATTCTCCACCTGACTCTTCACATCATTATGCTCCCTATATATACTCACGTACCTGCTCAGGTAGATCTGTGTGTGTGACTTGTGGGCGAAACGTTGTCAATAAAGAATCGCATTATGTTACATGTGTGTTTACTTTTCCATCGTGTCGGTAATGTATAACATTTATCTCCATGTTATGTTAATATCTTATTAACATAATATTACATAATAAAATATGTTATGACAAATAACATCAATATAACAGCATAATATAACAACCCTCTCTACCAAGAAAAAAGAACAGTATAAACAAACATAGGAAGCTTGGTGGCCAAGTTAGATCATCGGGAACTAATGTGTGTTGAGTCACTAAGTCAAGTCTTCCTGGAATACTTCTAACTTACATTTTTATTGTCATTCAGGCTGCTGTTATCTGTTTGTAGTTATTCATACACAATAAACTCAACAGTTGTGATATATGCTGTTACTACTATGAGATATATTTCCACAATGTTGCATAAATTAAGAGTTTGAGACCACTGTTAGTCTCAGTTTTTTCTGAGTTACCAGACCCGGCCACCTGGAGGTAAGTGGTTCATCTTTAAGGTCCACTCACCCACTTACTCTGTGAGAAGTTCCTGAAGGTATACCTACCTTTAAGTGCTTTAACGTTAAATATAACTGAGTCTTCCTCTTCTGTACAGGCAAACTTGTCACTATAGTAAAATAGCTAAAACACTTGGAATCGTTGAGATCAGTTCCATAACTAAATAATGACTCTTCTGATATATTTAGACAACGATGTTTGATGTGTGAATGAATGGTTCAGAGAACCGACGAGTTGTAATGACATATACACTATCTTGTGAGAATGTTTCCACAAGTGGCTCATCAGTCCATAGTCGTGAGAGAACAGAGGATGTGAGGTGTCAGTCGCTCAATCTGAGTCGATGTTGTCAGTCCATCAATCTATTCAAGATTGGATGGACTTGACTGATACACTGGCACACTCCTCCTGTTCTTCAGCATTTCTCCTTTGTATGGATTTTTTGATGTGTGATGTCACTGAGTCTTAGATAACGATGTGTGATGTCACTATGAGTCTTAGATAAGGATGTGTGATGTCACTATGGGTTTTATACAAGGATGTGTGACATCACTTATGTCTATGTGAACGAATACGAGAGGAGAGTTATTAAACGGAGAGTTAGAGGTATCGGGAAGATAGAGGGAATATTTTGAGGAATTGTTAAATGTTGATGAAGACAGGGAAGCTGTGATTTGATTTCGTATATAGGGCAATGAGGAATAGCATCTTGTAGGAGTGAGAAAGAGTCAGCTGTGAGTATCGGTTAAGTGGATGAGGCAGTGGGTAGAATGAAAGGGGGTAAAGCAGCTGGGATTGATGGGATAAATATAGAAATGTTAAAAGCAGGTGGGGATATAGTTTTGGAGTGGTTAGTGTTTTTATTTAATAAATGTATGGAAGAGGGTAAGGTACCTAGGGATTGGCAGAGAGCATGCATAGAGAGTGTATAAAGTATAGGGGAATAAGTCTGTTCAGAATACCTGGTAATGTGTATGGTATAATTATTATTGATAGAATTAAGAGTAAGACGGAGAGCAGGAAAGCAGATGAACAAGGAGGCTTTAGGAAAGGTAGGGGGTGTATAGACCAAGTGTTTACAGTGAAACATATAGATGAACAGTATTTAGATAAGGGTAAAGAGGTTTTTGTGGCATTCATGGATTTGGAAAAGGCGTATAATAGTGGGGGCAATGTGGCAGATGTTGCAAATGTATGGAATAGGAGGTAGGTTACTGAAAGCAGTGAAGAGTTTTTACGAGGACAGTGAGGCTCAGGTCAGAGTATGTAGGAGAGAGGGAGATTATTTACCAGTAAAAGTAGGCCTTAGACAAGGATGTGTGATGTCACCATGGTTGTTCAATATATTTATAGATGGGGTTGCAAGAGAAGTGAATGCTCGGGTGTTGGCAAGAGATGTGGAGTTAAAAGATAAAGAATCTAACACAAAGTGGGAGTTGTCACAGTTGATCTTTGCTGATGACACTGTGCTTTTGACAAGTTCTGAAGAGAAGTTGCGAAGGTTGGTGGATGAGTTTGGTAGGGTATGTAAAAAAGGAAATTAAAATTGAATATAGGAAAGAGTAAGGTGATGAGGATAACAACAATTTTAGGTAACGAAAGACTGAATATCAGATTGGAGGGAGAGAGTATGGAGGAGGTGAATGTATTTAAATATTTAGGAGTGGACGTGTCAGCATATAGGTCTATGAAAGATGAGGTGAATCATGGAATTGACGAGGGGGAAAAGATTAGTGGTGCACTGAGGAGTCTGTGGAGACAAAGAACATTATCCATGAAATCAAAGAGGAAATGTATGAGAGTATAGTTATACCAACGCTCTTATATGGGTGAGAAGCATGGGTGGTGAATGTTGCAACAAGGAGAAGGTTGGAGGCAGTGGAGATGTCATGTCTGAGTGCAATGTAGAGAACCCGTAGTTTGGAAATTAGAAGGAGGTGCGGATTACCAAAACTATTGTACATGTAGAGAGGATGGAACGAAATAGAATGACTTCGAGAGTGTGTAAATCTATAGTGGAGGGATGGCGGGATCGTTGTCGGCCTAGGAGGTTTTGTGTGTGAGAGGCTTGGACTTCCAGCAAGCATACGTGACTGTGTTAGAAAAGAGCGAATGGAGAAAAATGTTTTTTAGGATATGACGTGCTGTTGGAGTGTGAGCTAGGTAACATTTATGAAAGGATTCAGGGAAACCGGTAGGACGGACTTGAGTCCTGGAGAGGGAAGTACAGAGTCTGCACTCTAAAGGAGGGGTGTTAATACTGCAGTTTTATAATTGTTATGTGAGTGCTCCTCTGGCAAGACAGTGATGGAGTGAATGATGATGAAAGTTCTTCTTTTTCGGGTCACCCTGACTCGATGTGAAATAGCCAATGTGTTAAAAAAAATAATAATAATAATTATAACAATAATCTCACATTTCTACAAGTACATGATACAATTATTACAGACCTAACTGACATACTGTATGGAGAGCCACTGTTTATGCTCTGCATAAACAGTCGACTAACAGTATTACATGCTCAGTGTTTCACCAGTGACGAGATCCATCCATGTGAACAAGTGATAACAATAACTACTTACTACTAGGTGAACAAGTGATAACAATAACTACTTACTGCTAGGTGAACAAGTGATAACAATAACTACTTACTGCTAGGTGAACAAGTGATAACAATAACTACTTACTGCTAGGTGAACAAGTGATAACAATAACTACTTACTACTAGGTGAATAAGTGATACAAAACTAATAGGGACTGGAACTTACATGCTAGATACTGTGAACAAGTGATAACAATAACACTTACTGCTAGGTAACAAGTGATTAACTACTTACTGTAGGTGAACAAGTGATAACAATAATACTACTACTAGGTGAAAAGTGATAACAATAACTACTTACTGCTAGGTGAACAAGTGATAACAATAACTACTTACTACTAGGTGAACAAGTGATACAATAACTACTTACTGTAGGTGAACAAGTGATAACAATAACTACTTACTGCTAGGTGAACAAGTGATAACAATAACTACTACTGCTGAACAAGTATAACAATAACTACTTTCTACTAGGGAACAAGTGATAACAATAACTACTTACTCTAGTGAACAAGTGACTAACACACTGAACAGTGATACAATATACTATCTCTAGGTGAACAAGTGATAACAATAACTACTTACTGCTAGGTGAACAAGTGATAACAATAACTACTACTATAGGTGAACAAGTGATAACAATAACTACTTACTACTAGGTGAACAAGTGATAACAATAACTACTTACTGCTAGGTGAACAAGTGATAACAATAACTACTTACTGCTAGGTGAACAAGTGATAACAATAACTACTTACTACTAGGTCAACAAGGAGCCCAGGTGAAACTAATAATAATTATTGTTTATAAATATATATAATTATTATTATTAGTAGTAGTAGTAAGTTTGTGACCACTGTCAGCCTCAGAGTTATCTCTGAGTTACCAGACCTTGCCACGTGGAGGCCAGTGGTTCATCTTTAAGGGCCACCCACCCACTTACTGTGTTTTATGTTTTCCCTCAGATATTCTCCCTTTTCCACTTTCTATCCTACACTCAGTAATCTTGCGTGTAAGTTTTCCCCAGGTCCATGTGTCCAGGAGTCCATCTGTGTCCCCTCAGATATTCTCTCTTCCACACTTCCTACCCTACATTCAGTAATCTTACCTTCCCCAGGTTCATGTGTCCAGGAGTCCATCTGTGTCCCCTCAGATATTCTCCCTTCTCCACTTCCTATCCTACACTCAGTAATCTTGCATCTAATTTTTCCCTAGGTTCATGTGTCCAGGAGTCCATCTGTGTCCCCTCAGATATTCTCCCTTCCCCACTTCCTATCCTACACTCACTAATCTTACTTTTCCCAGGTTCATGTGTCCAGGAGTCCATTTGTGTTCCCTCTTCCTATCCTACACTCGGTAATCCCAACTTTTGCATCTAAGCCTTCCAAGGTCCCCCGGATGTCTTCCCTTCCCTTGAAGTCTGGGTGATGCCTCACCCAGTCCTACTCCCGGTCCGTGGTCAGCAAGTCCCACCCCAGGTCCGTGGTTCCAAGTGTTCATCCATACACCCTTCACAACTTCCCTGAGGTCAGCAGTCCCACCCCAGGTCCGTGGCTCCAGGTACTCACCCATCACCGCTTCCCTGAGGTCAGCAAGTCCCACCCTAGGTCCGTGGCTCCAGGTATTCACCCTTCACCACTTTCCTGAGGTCAGCAGTCCAACCCCAGGTCCGTGGATCCAGGTATTCACCCTTCACCACTTCCCTGAGGTCAGCAAGTCCCACCCCAGGTCCGTGGCTCCAGGTATTCACTCTTCACCACTTCCCTGAGGTCAGCAGTCCCACCCCAGGTCCGTGGTTCCAAGTGTTCATCCATACACCCTTCACCACTTCCCTAAGGTCAGCAAGTCCCACCCCAGGTCCGTGGTTCCAAGTGTTCATCTATACACCCTTCACCACTTCCCTGAGGTCAGCAAGTCCCACCCCAGGTCCATGGTTCCAAGTGTTCATCCATACACCCTTCACCACTTCCCTGAGGTCAGCAGTTTTAGCCACCCTTGAAGCACTGTCCATATATGATATTACTACACAAGTGTATTAATATCAGTATACGAAGGTAGATGTTATTACAGAGGAGGACACGCAGAAAATCTGCGCTCTGTAATAACATCCACCTGGACAGACCCGAACGTCGACTACCTGAGACAAGAGAGATCTCTATCCCAGTTAGCCCACCAAGGAGTGGCCACTCAATTAAAATTTGGAACATATATTTATATTTAACATTGTATCTATGTCATTTATTAGCTTGTTCAATTATATAGGTGTGTAAGTGCATTTGTGAACGTTTTTATGTGCGTAGATTAGTGTCGGTGTGTGAACCTTTGTGTTTCCTGCATGGTAACTGTAATTAATTGTTATCAGTTACCTTTTAGCTCTCGTTATTTATATTTATTTTCATAGTACGCAAAGGTTCACAATTCTGTATTTCCACATACACATCCTACACACACACGTCACACGTACAGACGCACGAATAAAGCAACACACACACAATCATCTGTATCAAACATACACATATATTTATTCAACAATGCATATAATCCTCTCCTTTCAGCATTTCTAGTATGTAAACACAAATTCACACGCACCCACACCTCACACTTCTACTTCTACGCTACACGCACACACACACACACATAAGAGCCAGGAGCTGAGTATCGACCCCTGCATCCACAATCAGGTGAGTACACACACACACACACACATACACAAACATTTATATGTACATCACGTGTACAAACACGGACACTCCTTCAGCAGCCAGTGACGGGTCACCACACACCTTCAGGAGACAGTGACGGGTCACCACATACCTTCAGGAGACAGTGACGGGTCACCACACACCTTCAACAGACAGTGACGGGTCACCACACACCTTCAACAGACAGTGACGGGCCACCACACACCTTCAGCAGACAGTGACGGGTCACCACACACCTTCCGCAGACAGTGGTGGGTCACCACACACCATCAGCAGACAGTAACGGGTCACCACACACCATCAGCAGACAGTGACGGGTCATCATCTGGAAAAGACTTGTGTCAGGACGTAGTTCCTGGTGATTATATTATCATCATTATTATCAACATCTTGTTCTTCCCTGTGACAGTTAATGATCCAAGTCCCACTGAAAGTCCTCATAAGGTCAATCTCCCATGTGCCGGTTATTTATGTATGTATACTTTTTACATGCATAAATGTATTTAGTAAAATTTGAGCATCTATATACATATGAATATACATATATATGTATAAGTGGCTATCACCACCAAGAACAAGATTAATGTTCACTATGATGAATGAACACATACAAGAACAACAATAATGTTCACTATGATGAATGAACAAATACAAGAACAACATTCGTTGTCTCCTTTACATTAATCATGGATAACAATGGTGTTTCCCTTCAAAAAAATAGTGTTGTATATGAAGAACACTGACATGAACAACACTGACAGGAACGACAGTGACAGGAACAACACTGACAGGAACAACACTAACATAAAAACACTGACATGAACAACACTGACATGAACAAATTTGCCATGAACAACACTGGCAGGAACAACACTGACAGGAACAACACTAACATGAACAACACTGACATGAACAACACTGACATGAACAACACTGGCATGAACAACACTGCCATGAACAACACTGGCAGGAACAACACTGACAGGAACAACACTGACATGAACAACACTGACATGAACAACACTGGCAGGAACAACACTGACATGAACAACACTAACATTAACAACACTGACAGGAACAACACTGGCAGGAACAGCACTAACATGAACAACACTGACATGAACAACACTGACATGAACAACACTGCCATAAACAACACTGACAGGAACAACACTAACATGAACAACACTGACATAAACAACACTAACATGAACAACACTGCCATGAACAACACTGACAGGAACAACACTAGCATGAACAACACTGACATGAACAACACTGCCATGAACAACACTGACAAGAACAACACTAACATGAACAACACTGACATGAACAACACTGGCAGGAACAACACTGACAAGAACAACACTAACATGAACAACACTGACATGAACAACACTGGCAGGAACAACACTGACATGAACAACACTAACATTAACAACACTGAGAAACAACATTAACATGAACAACACTGACATGAACAACACTGACAGGAACAACACTAACATGAACAACACTGACATGAACAACACTGCCATGAACAACACTGACAGGAACAACACTAACATGAACAACACTGACATGAACAACACTGGCAGGAACAACACTGACATGAACAACACTGACATGAACAACATTGACATGAACAACACTGACATTAACAACACTGCCATGAACAACACTGGCAGGAACATCACTGACAGGAACAACACTAACATGAACAACACTGACAGGAACAATGCTAACATGAACAACACTGACATGAACAACATTGACATGAAACACACTGCCATGAACAACACTGACAGGAACAACACTGACAGGAACAGCACTAACATGAACAACACTGACATGAACAACACTGACATTAACAACACTGCCATGAACAACTCTGACATGAACAGCACTAACATGAGCAACACTGACATGAAAAACACTGGTATTAACAACACTGACATGAACAACACTAACATGAACAACACTGACAGGAACAACACTGGCAGGAACAGCACTAACATTAACAACACTGACATGAACATCACTGCCATAAACAACACTGCCATGAACAACACTGACCGGAACAACACTAACATGAACAACACTGAAAGGAACAACACTGCCATGAACAACACTGACATGAACAACACTGACCGGAACAACACTAACATGAACAACACTGACATGAACAACACTGGCAGGAACAACACTGACATGAACAACACTAACATTAACAACACTGACAGGAACAACACTGGCAGGAACAGCACTAACATGAACAACACTGACATGAACAACACTGACATGAACAACACTGCCATAAACAACACTGACAGGAACAACACTAACATGAAGAACACTGACGGAAACAACACTAACATGAACAACACTGCCATGAACAACACTGACAGGAACAACACTAACATGAGCAACACTGACATGAACAACACTGGCATTAACAACACTGACATGAACAACACTAACATGAACAACACTGACAGGAACAACACTGGCAGGAACAGCATTAACATGAACAACACTGACGGAAACAACACTGACATGAACAACTCTGACATGAACAACACTGCCATGAACAACACTGACAGAAACAACACTAACATGAACAACACTGACATGAACAACACTGCTATGAACAACACTGACCGGAACAACACTAACATGAACAACACTGACAGGAACAACACTGCCATGAACAACACTGACATGAACAACACTGACATGAACAACACTGACATGAACAACACTGGCAGGAACAACACTGACATGAACAACACTGACATGAACAACACTGACATTAACAACACTGCCATGAACAACACTGGCAGGAACATCACTGACAGGAACAACAGTAACAAGAACAACACTGACAGGAAGAATGCTAACATAAAAAACACTGACATGAACAACATTGACATGAACAACACTGCCATGAGCAACACTAGCAGGAACAACACTGACAGGAACAGCACTAACATGAACAACACTGACAAGAACAACACTGACATTAACAACACTGCCATGAACAACTCTGACAGGAACAGCACTAACATGAGCAACACTGACATGAACAACACTGGCAATAACAACACTGACATAAACAACACTTACAGGAACAACACTGACATGAACAACACTAACATGAACAACACTAACATGAGCAACACTGGCAGGAACAACACTGACATGAACAACACTGATATGAACAACATTACAGGAACAACACTAACATGAACAACACTGACACGAACAACAGTAACATGAACAACAATGACATGAACAACACTGACATGAACAACACTGACATGAACAACACTGACAGGAACAACACTGACAGGAACAACACTAACATGGACAACACTGAATGAACAACACAGACATGGAAAACATGAACAACACTGACAGGAACAACACTACCATGAACAACACTGACATGAACAACACTGTCTTGAACAACACTGCCATGAGCAACACTGACAGGAACAACACTAACAAGAACAACACTGACATGAACAACACTGACATGAACAACACTGCCATGAACAACACTGGCAGGAACAACACTAACATGAACAACACTGCCATGAACAACACTGGCAGGAACAACACTGACATGAACAACACTGACATGAACAACACTGACATGAACAACACTGACATGAACAACATGAACAACAACGACATAAACAACATGAACAACACTGACATGAACAACATGAACAACATTGACATGAACAACATGAACAACACTGACTTAAACAACATGAACAACACTGACATGAACAACATGAACAACACTGACATGAACAACATGAACAACACTGACAGGAACAACACTAACATGAACAACAATGACATGAACAACACTGCCATGAGCAACACTGACAGGAGCAACACTAACATGAACAACACTGACATGAACAACACTGCCATGAACAACACTGACAGGAACAACACTAACAGGAACAACACTGCTATGAACAACACTGGCAGGAACAACATTGACATGAACAACACTGAAATGAGCAACAATGACATGAACAACACTGACATGAACAACACTGACATGAACAACACTGACATAAACGACACTGGTATATAAATGTTAACTCTGGTGAAGACAAACAAAAACACAGACAAGACTCTTAAGTTGTCATCTAATTACATAATAAAAAAATATTTTACAGCGGATGATTCATAGCTCCTGGACCCGCCTCGTAACTTTTCTTTACCGGTTTTGTTTATTTCTGGTCTACAGTTACTGATCGTATCTATTCTTGAAGCTGCGTATATGTTGTATTCCTCCACCAGCACCACCACTTGACCTAGTACAGTCCACTTACCACTACCACTTGACCTAGTACAATCCATACCACACCACTGAAGACAGACACTACCACCACCCTTGACCAGTACAGACCACTTACCAACCACTTGATATACAACACTACACCACACTCTGACCTATACAGACCACTTACCACCACCACTGACCTAGTACAAACCACTTACCACCACCACTTGACCTAGTACAGTCCACTTACCACCACCACTTGGCCTAGTACAGTCCACTTACCACCACCACTTGACCTAGTACAGTCCACTTACCACCACCACTTGACCTAGTACAGTCCACTTACCACCACCACTTGACTTAGTACAGTCCACTTACCACCACTACTTGACCTAGTACAATCCACTTACCACCACCACTTGACCTAGTACAGTCCACTTACCACCACCACTTGACCTAGTACAATCCACTTACCACCACCACTTGACCTAGTACAGTTCACTTACCACTACCACTTGACCTAGTACAATCCACTTACCACCACCACTTGACCTAGTACAGACCACTTACCACCACCACTTGACCTAGTACTGTCACTTACCACCACCACTTGACCTAGTACAGTCCACACACCACCACCACTTGACCTAGTACAGTCCACTTACCACCACATTGACCTAGTTACAGTCCACTTACCACCACCACTTTGACCTAGTACAGTCCACTTACCACCACCACTTGACCTAGTACAGACCACTTACCACCACCACTTGACCTAGTACAGTCACCTACCACCACCAATTGGGCCTAGTACAGTCCACTTACCACCACCACTTGACCTAGTACAGTCCACTTGCCACCACCACTTGACCTAGTACAGTCCACTTGCCACCACCACTTGACTTAGTACAGTCCACTTACCACCACTACTTGACCTAGTACAATCCACTTACCACCACCACTTGACCTAGTACAGTCCACTTACCACCACCACTTGACCTAGTACAATCCACTTACCACCACCACTTGACCTAGTACAGTTCACTTACCACTACCACTTGACCTAGTACAATCCACTTACCACCACCACTTGACCTAGTACAGACCACTTACCACCACCACTTGACCTAGTACAGTCACTTACCACCACCACTTGACCTAGTACAGTCCACACACCACCACCACTTGACCTAGTACAGTCCACTTACCACTACCACTTGACCTAGTACAGTCCACTTACCACCACTACTTGACCTAGTACAGTCCACTTACCACCACCACTTGACCTAGTACAGTCACTTACCACCACCACTTGATCTAGTACAGTCCACTTACCACCACCACTTGACCTAGTACAGTCCACTTACCACCACCACTTGACCTAGTACAGTCCACTTACCACCACCACTTGACCTAGTACACTCCACTCCACCACCACTTGACCTAGTACAGTCCACTTACCACCACCACTTGACCTAGTACAGTCCACTTACCACCACCACTTGACCTAGTACAGTCCACTTACCACCACCACTTGACCTAGTACATTCCACTTATCACCACCACTTGACCTAGTACAGTCCACTTACCACCACCACTTGACCTAGTACAGTCCACTTATCACCACCACTTGACCTAGTACAGTCCACTTACCACCACCACTTGACCTAGTACAGTCCACTTAAAAACCACCACTTGACCTAGTACAGTCCACTTACCACCTACACTTGACCTAGTACAGTCTACTTACCACCACCACTTGACCTAGTAAAGACCACTTACCACCACAACTTGACCTAGCACAGTCTACTTACCACCACCACTTGACCTAGTACAGACCACTTACCATCACCACTTGACTATGTTGATGTGCGTCCTTCACTCTGACTCCGCTATGTTGATGTGCGTCCTTCACTCTGACTCCGCTATGTTGATGTGCGTCCTTCACTCTGACTCCGCTATGTTGATGTGCGTCCTTCACTCTGACTCCGCTATGTTGATGTGCGTCCTTCACTCTGACTCCGTTATGTTGATGTGCGTCCTTCACTCTGGCTCCGCTATGTTGATGTGCGTCCTTCACTCTGGCTTCGCTATGTTGATGTGCGTCCTTCACTCTGGCTCCGCTATGTTGATGTGTTTCCTTAACTCTGACTCTGCTATGTTTATGTGCGTCCTTCACTCCGTTGCTCTGCTATGTTGATGTGCGTCCTTCACTCTGGCTCCGCTATGTTGATGTGCGTCCTTCACTCTGGCTCCGCTATGTTGATGTGTCCTTCACTCTGCTCTGCTATGTTTATGTTCGTCCTTCACTCTGGCTCCGCTATGTTGATGTGCGTCCTTCACTCTGGCTCCGCTATGTTGATGACATCTTTGCTCTTTGGCCTCATGACTCAAGTCTCTTCAACTATTTCTTGATGCTCTTAATAATCTTGCCCCTTCCATTAAGTTTAAAGTTGAATGGGAATCTAATTCCTTGCTTCCTTTCCTTGATGTTCAGGGGGCCTTTTACGAGTGATTAGGAAAGGAAGATTGAAACATTATGGAAAAAAATGTTTTCTTACCAAAAAAATAGTGCATAATTCTGGCAACATGTTGATGCAATCGGCTTCTTTCTATCATATTTCTAAGTATCTTTTTAGCAAAAAGTATTTTTTTCGATCTTTCTCTTAGGAAGAGGACATGTTGGCAATTAGTCAGTTTTTTGTTTTACCCCCAAAATTGAAATACACTACATGGAGTGTAGTGGGTGAGCAGCGGTCGACGCAGCTCAGTAGCCTTCAGGTTTCCTATGGGAAGGGGGTATTACAGTGCTTCGAAGTTTGGGGCGCTATTACCTAAGATTTTTACACAAACACAATTATTAATATCTCAGGAATAAGTTACTAACATTATAAATCCTCTCATGCAAAGAAAATTTATCAGAGCATCATGATTCTTTCGTAGGTTATTGAGGAATGATGTTTCTATTGAATTACAGGGAGAGTTTGCGATATGTTTTACGGTTTGTTGTTACTGTTTTTTTGTTTCCCAACCAAATTAAAAAAAAAAATTCACGTATTTCAGCATTTTTGATAATGCAATCTATTGACAGTAAGCTCAAAACTCTCTGTAATTCAAAAGCCTAACTCTTCGTCTTGCATCTGATTTCAACTAGAACATTGTATGTCTTACCAGTTTTGTAGGAGAGGATTTGCCCTAAGCCCTATCAAATAGGGCACTAATTTTTTTTCTATATAACTGTAAGGCAAAACGTCACTAAAAACACAGTATTTAGGTTTCAAATGGTGCTTAATTCACAGACACATTTCTATTGAAATTTTAGCAAAATAAAAAAAATGATGAAAAAGGCTCGCCCCCTCCCCTTCATGTCCAGCGCTCAGTTACAGGTTTTGTCTTTTCCGTGTACCGCAAGCCTATGCACAGTGGCATGTACATTAATTACTTTTCTTATCATACTTCCTCTGTCAAGAAGTGTTCTTATCTCCCTCTTTCTCCGTGCTCTCCGCATTTGTGATCCTCAGTTCCTTGAAGTAGAAATTTCCACTCTTCATAATTCATTTTCCCGTCTTGACTACCCTTCCCATTTCATAGACTCTGTCTTCGCACGTACTAGACGGACTTTCTTCTCTCCCAAACTCTCCACTCCTGGGAACTCTCCAGTCCTCTACCTTCCCTACATTTCGGTCTCTCTAATCTCAACAGTTCTCTCCGTTCCTTATACATCAAACTTACTTTCCGCCAGACTAACACTCTTCGCACTAATCTAGTTCATACCTCTGCTCCCTCTATAGATGCTCCTGATGTCTACTCTATTTCTTGTTCCTCCTGTCCTCTTCAGTACTTTGGAGAAACTGGCCGTTCTCTGTCTTAGGGAGCACAAAAGTAGTGTTAGGCTTCCCGACACCAACAATGCTCTTTGCTATCAAGTCAGAGATCACAATCATCCTATTGACTGGTCTTCTGCTAAAACTGTCTACCCTACTTCTAACTTTCACAGTCTCCGTCTGGTTGAATCATTACTTATACACAACTTTCCTTATATGAATCTTAGTCCTGACTTTGTCTCTGTAGATGCTTTCCTTTCCCATTACATTGTTAATGCTCCAAACATATAGAGTATCTCACAATCCAGCCTCAGTACCACTGCCACAGGTATACAACCATTACTAATATAAACAAAGATTTGTACACTTTCTCATAAATACGTCTATAATTTCTTACACAGCTGCTAAAGTGAAATTATATTGCAAAGGAAATCTAAAGGAAATAAGGAAAATCTTAAGAATATTTTTTTATAGAATCTTGGATAAACCAAATGAAGAATATTGTTATACAATATTTTCAAGATATTAGTAATGAGAAATATGATGATCTAAGTAAGTGACTAGTGACAGACACTTGTACTGGATGAATGACACTTGTATTGGATGAGAGACACTTGTATTGGATGAGAGACATTTGTACTGGATGAGAGACACTTGAACTGGATGAGAGAGAGACACTTGAATGGAATGAGAGACACTTGTATTGGATGAGAGACACTTGTACTGGATAGAGCACTTGTATTGATGACACTTGTATTGGATAAGAGACCATTTGTATTGATGAGAGACACTTGTATTGGATAGAGACACTTGTATTGGATAAGAGACATTTGTATTGCAAGAGAGACACTTGTACTGGATGAGAGAGACACACTTGTATTGGATAAGAGACACTTGTATTGGATGAGAGACACTTGTATTGGATGAGAGACACACTTGTATAAGATGAGAGACACTTGTATTGGATAAGAGACACTTGTATTGGATAAGAGACATTTGTATTGGATGAGAGATACTTGTATTGGATAAGCGACACTTGTATTGGATGAGAGACACTTGTATTGGATAAGAGACACTTGTATTGGATGAGAGACACTTGTATTGGATGAGAGACACTTGTATTGGATGAGAGACACTTGTATTGGATGAGAGACACTTGTATTGGATGAGAGACACTTGTATTGGATGAGAGACACTTGTATTGGATGAGAGACACTTGTACTGTATGAGAGAGAGATACATTTGTATTGGATAAAAAGACACTTGTATTGGATGAGAGACACACTTGTATTGGATGAGAGACAATTGTATTGGATAAGAGACACTTGTATTGCATAAGAGACACTTGTATTGGATGAGAGACACGTGTATTGGATGAGAGACACGTGTATTGGATGAGAGACACTTGTATTGGATGAGAGACACTTGTATTGGATAAGAGACACTTGTATTGGATGAGAGACACTTGTATTGGATGAGAGACACGTTCAATGTACATTTAAGGGCCTAAAATCTGGAACTCCCTACCTGAAAACTCCAGAACTGCAGACTCAGCCACCATTTTCAACACTATCATCAAAAAACATCTCATCTCACTAACACCACATCACTAAATACATGAACCACGATTCACACACACACACACACACACAACACACACACACACACACACACACACACACACACACACACACACACACACACATCACATCCCACATCTCATCTACACCAACACTGACCCAAAGGACAGTAAACGTAAAATCCGAATATAGTTATTGTCTAATATATCTCAAACTAGTCTTAAGTTTGCCTGATATACTCCAATATAGGAGCTTTAATAGAAACTATGTAACATGCCAAGACAAAACCATTCTCATTACTGATTTTACAATCTAAATATTCTGAACTACCTCACTATTGTAAATTAGTATTCATTTGTAGTTTGTAATATAGATTAAGAACTTGTATTAATCTGCCCGAAATGCCTAGCATGCCTGGGCATGCTAGGCATTCTAATGGCCATCTTTGTAATTATTGTCTAGTAAATGTAAACCACACATTGTAATATTTACAGAGAAATAAAACAATCTGAACCTGAATCTCTGTACAGTAATATTGTTTTTGTGCTTAATTGAACTGGTTTTGTTTGTTATTGTACTGTTCTGGTTTAACTGCATGTTATACTGTATTGTTTTAGCATATTACTGTACTGTTTTAGCATATTAGTGTACTGTTTTAGCATTTGTGTACTGTTTTAGCATATTAGTGTACTGTTTTTGTATGATTCCATACTGTTGTTGGTTTGTGTTACTAATAGGTTCTGTATTGTTCTTGCTCTTTACTTTACTCTTCTTCCATGTTACCATTCTTCCTTAACCGAGTCTCCCAAATTGACATTAATATCTCCGAAAACAATTATGTTGACTCAGAATTCACATAATATTCACTGAATACTTCTCAGTATCCATAGTCTTCTCTCATCCACACTTATCTCACCTATATGAATTAATATAAAATATTGCTATAAACAACACACGCAGAAAATAGTAACTCTCTGGTAATAAAGGTGACCATCATCGTAGTCTCCATCTATTGGCAAACAAGATATCAACAGTCGATTCTGCAACTTGACAAATTCGCCTGCTTGTTTATGTCTCCTATACTGGTGTTTTATTCACTTATATGTTGCTGTACTGTACATTTGCAACCCTAGCAACAACAACAACAACAACAATGTCTTTTGCAACAATTCGCTTCTTTTTATGTTAAATTTTTGCTATGTTCCTCCATACATTTCCTTCCCTTTTTAATCTTTCTCTGTTTGTTATTTATTACATATATTTTATGTTTGCCATCACTCTGTCAATCACAGTTCTGTCATACTGTTATACTGTCTAGTTTACTTATAAAAATATTAGAATTCTATATAATAGTGAGTCCCATCACAATAAAATGTTTTAGTTATTCTTGACTGTTTATAAACACAAAGATGTAGAAACATCCCGTTTCATTTTTTTTGTAAATAACTTATACAATATCAAATTCAGAATACAATCATGTAGGTAGGCATAATAATCTTAAAAACATAAATGTAGCTCATAATACAATAAATAAAAATACATTTGGTTATTAAAGTCGAGGTTTTATTAAATTTATTTCAAATAGTTATTTTTACTAATAACACTGGTCAACAACCATAACACTGGTCAACGACCATAACACTGGTCAACGACCATAACACTGGTCAACAACCAAAACACTGGTCAACAACCAAAATGCTTCCGAGACCTGAATAGCAATTTTCAACTAATTTTAGGTCACTGATAATGAATATCATGGTTAAAATTGTTTGTTAGCTCTACTTTTCAATATAGACCTACGTATCACAACATGTTGCAACAGGCTTGCGGCAGTGTGTTTCTTACCAACACTCACAGTTTCACTGACCTTCATTATTGTTCCAGCAGTCATACAAGGTGGTTGTGCTCTCCAAGTTTATATTTTGAGGTGAAAGGTTGGTGATTTTTTTAGCCAAACACTTTTTAAACTTATAATAAATATTCACTGAGCAAGCTATTGATATGCATGTGACGCATATTATATTAATTTTATTTTCCTACTGAATGATATAAATACTTGTGCTTAGCTGTCATGATCTGTATTATAATGATAAATTAATGAATAAATTTTCTGTTTATCTTCTAAATGTTTGTTGCTTTCTTCTTTCAGATGCCTTGTGCTTTTGTGGAGAGGTGACCTTTGCGTCACAGAAGCACCGTATAACTGCTATGGTTAGGAAGGCATATCACCTATATTTTGGATGCAAGATTGGTGACCAGGATAAGAACTGGGCTCCACAAATATGCTGCAACAATTGTGCTACTAATCTTCACCAATGGTTGAACAGGAAGAGGAAAGGAATGCCTTTTGCTGTGCCAATGACATGGCGGGAGCCAACAGACCATACCAATAATTGTTATTTCTGCATGGTACCTCCAGTACAAAAGGGCTTGACAATGGAAAAAAAAGGGTCCATTGAATATCCAAACATTCCATCAGTTATTCGCCCAGTGCCACATAGAGAAGGTGCATCAACTTGGGTGTCCTTCGAGTCAGATAAAGAAAGTGGTGAGGAGGAGGAAGAGAAGGATGACACTGCTGGATTACACATTGACCCAAACTTTGATGAAGCACATTCCTCTAGGACACATCTCATAACAAAAGGGGAACTCCATGACCTTGTCAGGGATCTGCAACTACCCAAAAATAATGCAGAGCTGCTGGGCTCTCGTCTTCAACAGTGGAATCTCCTAGCAGCTCATCAAGGCTTACAAGATCATGGGATGTAACATGTCACTTAAAATCCACTTTTTTGGACTCACATTTAGACTTTTTTTTCCAGCGAACTGTGGGGCAGTTAGTGACGAACATGGTGAAAGGTTTCACCAAGATATTTCAACCATGGAAAAATGGTACCAGGGCAAATGGGGCACAAGAATGCTTGCAGACTATTGCTGGACATTGGCAAGAGATGATTCTTCAGGCCACTATAAGCGTCAAGCACAAAGTCAGAGAGTAGATACGGATTAGAGTTTAAAACATACTGACACATATTGTACGTTATAATAAAATAATCAAATATTACATGTCTCGTATCTTTAAACCAATAAGCATTTTTCAAGGTGATATTTGGATTGAGGACATAAAAATACCTAAGAATTAAATAATCTCATTTAAGAAACATACAACTTTTCAACAATTATTCGCCACTACACCAGGGAAGCTGCAGTAAGACAATTAGATAGAGACAGATAAGGTAGTACACAGGTGCGTTAAAAAAGGAGTTATTGGGTACAGAAAAGAGGTTACTGGTAACCGAACCGTCCAACACCCATCCTGTAGTCTCCCTCACCCATCCTGTAGTCTCCCTCACCCATCCTGTAGTCTCCCTCACCCATCCTGTAGTCTCCCACACCCATCCTGTAGTCTCCCACACCCATCCTGTACTCTCCCACACCCATCCTGTAGTCTCCCTCACCCATCCTGTAGTCTCCCTCACCCATCCTGTAGTCTCCCACACCCATCCTGTAGTCTCCCTCACCCATCCTGTAGTCTCCCACACCCATCCTGAACTATTGCTCAGCCATCCTGAACTCTTCCACACCTAGTATATACTCTTCCACACCTACCCTGTACTCTTCTAGAACAGTCCAACGCCCATCCTGTACTCTTCCAGAGCACTGCTTCTCCCATCCTGTACTCTCCACGAACACAACTACTAACATTCTGTACTCTCCCGTAGCAGTCCAACGCCTTTGCTGTACTCTCCCACACCCATCTTGTACTCTTCCAGAGCTCTCCAACACACCTCCTGTACTCTTCCAGAGCTCTCCAACACCCCTCCTGTACTCTTCCAGAGCTCTCCAACACCCCTCCTGTACTCTTCCAGAGCTCTCCAACACCCCTCCTGTACTCTTCCAGAGCTCTCCAACACACCTCCTGTATTCTTCCAGAGCTCTCCAACACACCACCTGTGCTCTTCCAGAGCTCTCCAACACCCCTCCTGTACCCTTCCAGAGCTCTCCAACACATCTCCTGTACTCTTCCAGAGCTCTCCATCACACCAACTGTACTCTTCCAGAGCTCTCCAACACCCCTCCTGTACTCTTCCAGAGCTCTCCAACACTTCTCATGTACTCTTCCAGAGCTCTCCAACACCCTCCTGTACTCTTCCAGAGCTCTCCAACACCCCTCCTGTACTCTTCCAGAGCTCTCCAACACCCCTCCTGTACTCTTCCAGAGCTCTCCAACACCCTCCTGTACTCTTCCAGAGCTCTCCAACACCCCTCCTGTACTCTTCCAGAGCTCTCCAACACCCCTCCTGTACTCTTCCAGAGCTCTCCAACACACCTCCTGTACTCTTCCAGAGCTCTCCAACACACCTCCTGTATTCTTCCAGAGCTCTCCAACACCCCTCCTGTACTCTTCCTCCTGAGACACAGTTTCCTCACTCTTCACTAAGACTCACAGTGACGTCACTCTTCACTAAGACTCACAGTGACGTCACTCTTCACTAAGACTCACAGTGACGTCACTCTTCACTAAGACTCACAGTGACGTCACTCTTCACTAAGACTCACAGTGACGTCACTCTTCACTAAGACTCACAGTGACGTCACTCTTCACTAAGACTCACAGTGACGTCACTCTTCACTAAGACTCACAGTGACGTCACTCTTCACTAAGACTCACAGTGACGTCACTCAACATTATCTACGACGCTGTTTTTTGGGGGTAAATCTTTACCGTCATCCTTGCATATTATAACTCAATTCATACACTATAACTATCTTGTTAAATACATTTGTTAGTTTCCCATTTTTAACCCACTTATTACCTTATTCATTTCTTTATTACTTACTCTCTGTATATTTACTTCCTTCCTACTCTCAATTCTTCATATTCTCTTCGTTTATTCTCACATCCTTAATATTCACATTCATTAAATTCACTTCCATCTTTCTCATTGCCTTCTTACTCACCTCCTTCATACTCACTGCATTCATTTCTAAATTCCGTCACACCCACTTCCTTAACACTTAATTCCTTCATACGCAATCACACTCATTCCTTTCACTCAATTCCTTCATTCTTTCCTTCATGCTATCTTCTGATGCAACATTCCTCATTAACCTCATTATTACTTCTCCTAAGAATGAAATTCCGCGAGCAATTCATTATCTCCATTCAACATTTCCTGAAAATATTATCTTTGTGTCTCTAAAACCTCATGTCCCACACGTTTCCTGCCGTACTGAAATATATTGTTCCCTAACTCACATTGTGATAAACGGTAATATCCAGACACGACCGTTAATCACAACATAGCATCGGAGACGTCAACAACACAGGTGTACCCCAGGTTGTAGCAGCCACCTCCAAAATTCTTTTTACCAGGTGATCGCGTCTCACTAGTAGCTAGCTCTTTTTTCATCCCCGAAAGTTTTTGTTTTTTGTTTATGTGCGCTCATGTATGAACCTGTGTATATTCTATTATAACAAAAGACGAGAAGCAAAATATATAATATTTTTCATGGAGGTGGACAATTAGATTAAGAATCTGGCAGCCATTTATACACAATACAGGGTTCACACATACGCTTATTCTCTTACATAACTGAAAAAAATATATATTAATATAGATACATACTGTGACATAAGTAGGACTAAAATTTTCATAGAATAATGATATCTGTGTCTTGGTGTACGTTCATGTCTGTCTTGGAGAGTGTAATTCTCGATCGTAGTTAGAAAAGACATAACTGCCATCCAGCAAGGTCGCCTGGGACCTCCGGTAAGTGGCGAAGGCGAGGAGTCCAGTAGACAGACGGATGAATTCCTGGACACAAGATCCTGGAGAGGGACTGATGTAGGAAGCTAGAGGTGAGGATACTGAGAGAGATGAGGCAAGCCTTGGTGAAGTGAAGGAAAGACACTGGGAGAGGGGTAAGGGGCGCGCGCACGCGCGTGCACACACACACACACACACACAGCCAGGAGCTACATACACACACACAGCCAGGAGCTACACACACACACACACACACACACACTACAGGAAGGCACATATGCAGGTGTAAGATGGTACACAGTGTCCCAAAGTTTAAAAAAAAGTGTCAGGGTAGGTGGTTTAGACTTCCAATACACTTACAAGTGTTGTAACAGTATTGGAAAAGTCACTAGACAAAAGTGGATTCAACATAATAAATGGTAAATAATTTGAATTTCTGTCTACAAAATCCTGTATTTAAAATATGTTAAGTTAATTTAGAAGAAATTGTTGAATAAAAATGGAGAGATAACATTTACCAAGACTATCATAAAACCTTTACTAGTGTTATCAGAGATACAAAGATCACTGGGTTATATTATATGAGATATAAATGTTACGATTATACATAAAAACACCAGAGCTGCAAATATCACAATATAATACTTTGTAAAATTAGAAAAGCAAATAACACGCTTTTATTTATATAAATTTCAAGGATACAAAGATAACTCCGTTATGTGTAGAAATTTTTGAGAAATAAATGTTACGTTATATTACATATTTACACACCGGTGATACGAAGATCACAGTGTTGTACACAGCAACAATGGCAATACAAAGATCACAGTGTTGTACACAGCAACAATGGCAATACAAAGACCACAATGTTGTACAAATAACACTAGAAATACAAAGATCACAGTGTTATACACAATAACACTAGCAATACAAAGATTACAGTGTTATACACAATAACACTAACAATACAAATATCACAGTGTTATACACAATAACACTAGCAATACAAAGATTACAGTGTTATACACAATAACACTAACAATACAAATATCACAGTGTTATACACAATAACACTAACAATACAAAGATCACAGTGTTATACACAATAACACTAGCAATACAAAGATTACAGTGTTATACACAATAACACTAACAATACAAAGATTACAGTGTTATACACAATAACTAACAATACAAATATCACAGTGTTATACACAATAACACTAACAATACAAATATCACAGTGTTATACACAATAACACTAGCAATACAAAGATTACACTTTTACATGAGTGAAAATACAGAAAAACTCAAATAAGAACACAAAAAGCTATGACATTTAAATAGACGACTAAAATAAACAATAATTGGCCTCACCATGGTGGTCTAGGTAGGAGTTTCTCTCTGGCTGACTATGTTTCCAGCTCTACCCGGGGGTGTATTTACTGGCGCAGATTTCTGTATGTCCTCCCAGTAATTACATCTGCTCGTATATATTGGGTATTTAAACACTTGTGTTGTAATATCATAGGTAGGTGGACTCATGGTGTTGCTGCATTTGACAAGTTAAGTTCCTCTCTGAGGAAATGCTGTGTTTGGGGTTCACAACTCTCAACGTCCCCCTCAAATGATATAGTATAGTTTAATTCCGTTTTTTTTTTTTTTGCCTTTTATTATTTGACAATATTTTGCTAAATGAGTGTAAGTGTAGAAACACATTTTCACACATTGTCAATGAGTGTAAACACTGACTGATAGAACCATTGTAACATGATAAGTTTGTTCTGAAAAGTGTCTTATAAATATCCTTCCTTCAAGGATATTGTTTTAAATAATAATTATTCTCATAACAAGAGATCACAATACTACTGATATCTGATGTGTCGTAGGTAATTAATACTGTTACACATTACTCAAGTATTCAACATTCACTTTTCTGAATCACTTAAGAAAACTTAATTAACTACAAATCTATTTACAAATAATTGATCTACTTACCTTTAATTTTTTTCTCTCAAACTTTGTTAAAGTCTGTTATTTATGCATAGTTATTTGTATCCACTTACAAGTACGAGGGAACATTCAGTCTGGTGAATGTTATCACTTACAAGTACGAGAGAACATTCAGTCTGGTGAATGTTATCACTTACAAGTACGAGGGAACATTCAGTCTGGTGAATGTTATCACTTACAAGTACGAGGAAACATTCAGTCTGGTGAATGTCATCACTTACAAGTGCGAGGGAACTGTGCGGTTAGTATTTTTAACGGCTGTACCACGGCTGTTCACGTGATTTCCAACCTCTGCCCATGTGATCTGGCATTAGCCAATGATAGGCCTGCCTTTTGAATGCCTCAGCGCCCGGACGGTTCCAGTAGTGTTACCATCCAGACTCAGTGCAGGACAAATGGACACAGGCATAGGCCTCAGCTCCCATATATCCAACGCCCATTAAATGCCTACCAAAAACCCCAAACTCATCGTCTGTTAATATTACTAAATCTATGAAAAGAACCCCACAACACAAATGGTGACATTGTGGAGATTTTGAGTATTTTGAGCGTGAATTTAGAGAAAGAAGAAGCCGGGGTGAGAGAGTACCGCCGGGCGTCAATATCAACCGCGCCAGCGACTCACCTTCCCTCACCCATGTCGTCATCCAAGACTCTTCTGAAGCAGTGTCTCCAGTCTTCTGGCTTCTAACAGCAAACCTCCGAAGAGTTGATCTGGGTTTTGCAATTAAGCCAACAAGTAAGCCAGTTTATGGGAAGAGCCCCAGCCTACAGTCATCCAGTGTCCCCTGCCATCCACCCACCTTCACTGCTGTGTGCAAGTAAGAGAATTCAGGTTCACAGTCCAGAGAGCTAAGCCAGCTTCTCCAGAAAGCCAGTTATAAAAGTAAGCCAGTCGTTTCTTCAGCGCCAGTTCCTTGCAGTATTGTTCCAATCGCTCTGTGCTGTTGACGCTTGTCAGAGTGATATTCACCATTCCTGTGGCTTATTGTGCAAAAACCACCGGAGTAGTCCCAAGGCCGTGAGAATAGCGTACTGGGCCGGAACGCCGGACGTCATCGACCACCGCCAGCGAGTCAGGCAGCAGTGACGTCATCCCCGCGCGCGCCACTCACCACCCACGCCGTTGTAAACAAACAACCACCTGCTCACACTTCCACTACCAGCCAATACTTTGTGGTATTTTCATCTATCTGGGGTACCAGCAGCATTGTTTCTGGCTCACATGCAGTCGAGAGTGTCTTCCTTCATCCCAGAGCGCCAACGTAAAGTTTTGCTGTGTGAGTTCTTCTGGTAAGCGCATTTCTACAAGACTCAGCAGTCAACGACCAGGAATAATTCTCTCCACCTACACTGCGTTCATTCATCATTAGACTCTATTCCATTATAGACATTCGTGTGTGAGACATTTTAAGCAGTGAATTTTCTTAGTGACATTTAAAGACCTGTGTTTTCAGTTGCAAATTCATCTATATAATCTGTTACAGTTTTTTTCATGTATTCCGTGTCTCATTTTTATATCTATGTTCTTTGTGTAAACTCGTACATGCAGTAAGTACTTGTGTATAAATTTTCTTGTCCTTGAGTGCAGTATTTGATTTATTCATTATTATTGCTGTTGTGTTTTATTAATTCCCTGTCCTTCATTTTTTTTTCCCAGTGTATTCCCTTGTGTTTTTTATGCAGTGTCTGTGAATAGTTCCTTATTGTTTATGCCCCAGTGTTCCTAGTTGCATTTTTCCCATTTCTGTGTGCCATTCAGTGTGTCCTAATTTAATTTTGTGCCAGTATCTCACATGTTTTAGTTCAATAGACAGTTTATATTTTTGTGTCAACCTGTGCCTCATTTTTTTTTTTTGCAGAACCTGTTTATTGAATATATTTTATCTGAAGCAGCAAGAACTATCTCTTTATACATATTTTTACATGCAAGATCTTATTGCATAAACTATAACATTCACTGACTGAATCTCATTGTTTTTGTGTCCTCCGCAAAACTGTAAGTTTTTTTCCCTTTATTTAAGTTTGTGTATTATTGTCTTTTTGTTGATCTTATCAAAATTCCTTGAACAAATTCACTTTAATATTTATATGAAAGTAAAGTAATATTCATTATACTCATTTTCATTAGTTTTCTTTAAGTGAACTAAGAGTTAAAGTGTTCATTCTCTTGAGCCCAGTGCAAATTATTTTTAATTGATGCAGAAATTGTTCATGCAATACCATACATTGATTATAACTTTTATTATTCTCCAGTAGTATTATTTGTTCCGTATTTTGCAACAGTTTTGTGATTTATTCCATTTTACTCCAGTGTTATCCTGAAAAGTGCTAATAATTCAAATGCAAGTTGTCAGCATCATAGTTAATTTTCAGCCAGCAATGAATATTAAATTTAAGGGCATTTTTCTTAAGAAAATTTGTTTTCTAGTATTTTTTCCAGTTGAATAAATTTTTATTGTATTTCCACTTTGATTGATTTATGTTTTCATCTAGTACTTGTGTTTGAATTCAAGAGAGAGAGATCATTTTGCAGTTAATCCATACAGTATTCATATTGCCTTTTATTGCAATTTGTAAAGTAATTCCTTAAATTTTACAGTCAAAAATTCAGTGAGTTTTACCTTTCTTATGAGTGTACATTAGTTGTTTAAACCCTTTTCTGCATCTAATTCAATGAATTTGTTTAATTCCCATTTTAACTAATTGTGTAGTACTGTGAATATTTTACCATTCTCATTTTTACCTGAATTAATTGTGCAATTTTCATTGCAAGTATGCCTCACTTACCTTACAGTAGTGTAGCTAAATACGGCATTCAGTGCTCTAATGCTCCAAATGCCCTTGCTGAAATTCATGATAGTCCCTTAACGAATGCGACCACCTGGCAAAGGGCAATTTTTAGTTTCGTGATCCTTTAAAGGCCTTACCGGGCTGAAAGACAGTATCCAGCTCCCTTTACAATGTCCCCTTTCTAGCTTGTATCAGAGAGTTATAACAGCCAATGGAATGGTTGGGCAGTCCTGGAAAGCATTATGATTAACGAAATGAAGGCAAGAAACTAGAAAACTGTCACTCCTGTCTGGAACCCCTATACTGAACAGAGAGGTACCATCCTGTGATGGCCCTTTTTCAATGGTAGTTCTTTCCCGGGGGCCCCCTTTTTGGGGAAAAACTGTTTGAAATGAGTTACCCCATCTCTTGTTGCACTTGCCGCCTGCAGAAAGACGTTTTTGGGGAAATGTTTTTTTTGAGTGTTCAGGGGTTTTTTCCCCGATAGTGATATTACCCCCCGGAAGTAAGCCCTTTTTTCAGAGAAAGTGTCGGGTCGAGAATTATTATTTTGGGGAAGAGAAAAAGGGAGCTTTTTTCCCCTTTTTTTCTAAAACAGTTTTTACCCACCCTTTTTTTCCCGGGGGTCCTTCCACCCCACCGTGCCGCCTTTCCCTTTTTAGTGGGAAAAAATTTTTCCCAGTTTTTTTTTTAAAAAAGGGAAAACCCCCTTTTAAAGAGATTATTTCCCCAATTAGTCCTTAAAAGGCTGAACGCACCAGTTACGAAAACCAAAAAACCTGATGCTTTTTCCCCGGGCATGTGGGGAATTTTTTATCCTCCAAAACTGAGGAGGGGAAAAACTGCTCAAAGACAAAACCCTGTGGTCTGGGGGTGGTTCGATTCCTCCCAGGAAGACCTTATTCCCCTTGGGAAACCCGCACCTTTTTGTGACTTTGTATGAACCAAGAATTACTGTACCCAATACCATTTGGGGGAATCCTGAAGATACCCCGAAAGGAATTTCCCAAAAGTCACTAGTAAAATACCCTTTGCAGTTGTTCACGTTTCCCCGTTTTTTCCCCCCGGGGATGGACCGTTTTAAACAAGCCAGATTAAATATTTTTGGCCCCATGGCAACTGATATTACTGAGTATGTCAAGAAATGTGGGTTTTGTATGAAAATAAAGGAAAGTCAGGCCCCCCCTTCCCAACTAGATTTTTCCCCACACTAGTGAGCCATGGAAAGGCCAACTGTTACCAATTTCCCAAAAAGTTTCCCAGGGAAAAAACATCTTTTGTGATGGTCGATCATTTCACCAGATATTTTGAGTTTTTCCCTTTTTTCCAGACAAGACTGCCAGACAGTAGCAAAGATTAAAGGGGAAGATAATTTTTTGGGGGAGATATAACCATAAGTCCTCAAAAGATAATGGGGGGGGGAATTTTTAATGAGACCCTTTTGAAAACGGGGTACACTATACAAGATTACACAATCAACCATTGTTGGGGACTATCCGGGGCCCGTAAGGGGTTTTAGAAAAAAGGGTTAAAAAACCCCCTTACGTCTTGAGACCCACAAACAACCCCAATGGGGAACCTGGGATGAAGTCATTCCGATGTTAAATTTTCCAAAACGGGGTTTTTTGGGGAATAGGTGATCCCTTTTATTATGCACTGGGGGTGTGGTTTCCCCTTTTGAGCGGGGTTTATTCCAATCCAAAAAGACTTACAATCCAGATGATTTCGAGCAGTTCGCACTTTTTCAAGCCAAAGTTTTCTAAAGAATTCGTGAAACATTTTTAAGTCAAAGAGAATTTTATTTTAGTAACTAATTTTTTTAAACCAAACTGACTAAAGTTTAATGAGTCCAGAGAATGTTTTCAACTTTAACAAAACTTAGCAATGCCCAAAAATTGACTAAAAGTTTGTTTTGGCCCCATATCATAAAAGGGAAAATTTTTGGGAAAAAAATATAAAGTTAGAGAAATTAGTACGGGCCGCTTTTAAAAATCCATTTTTATTATAAGGGGAATTGTATGGGGTTATGAGGTCCCTGTCACCCCCTTTTAATCAGGGGAAGTGAGACAGAATCTGATAATTCTCCTGTTGCTGTAATTTACCTTTTTAAAGGTCAGTCAGATTAACCTAATTGCCCTAGTACACGACAAGTGTTGAGAAGTCCTTAATTATTTGGGGGATACCAGTGTAGATCCCCTTTTAAAAAGTTGAGACCCTTTTTAAAAGAGTTTGATCCACCGAGAGATGAAATTATAATTTATAATTCACCACAGAGTTGAAGTAAATGTAAAAAACTCCGGAAGTAAAAGTAGTAAGCGTTTTTAATTGGGGGTTTTAATATCTACTAGGTTATCAAATTTTTTTTTTTGTTCACGTTCTTCCGAGTTCTGAGAATTAAATATAGATTTGAGGCACCAGATCTACCCTTTTTTGTTAATCCATTTCCCCTTTTTTAAATTTTATTTTCAGAATTCGGGAGATCAAGAAGACAGTTCATGAAAAGTTATTTTTTTTTCTTTTTTTATATTTTCGGGGAAGAGTCAAAAATTTAATTCCAAGATCAAGATGCATCATATAGTAATGTAGATTATTCCGCCAAAAAAATCCATGTGGGGTTTTAAAACTGTTTTTTACTTTGGGGATTGTATAGAATTGAAGGGGGTTGCCTGGCCCTTGTTTGTATAGGTATGTCGAGAACCCCCGTAGTATGCCCAGGGCCGGTTAGTATTTTTAACGGGGCACCACTGCCTCACGTGATTTCCAACCCCCCCCTGGCCCCCGGATCTGGGGTTTTCCAATGATAACCTGTCTTTTTAAAGCCCCAGCGCCTTTTCAGCCTAGTAGTCGCCATCCAGATCAGGGGGGACAGACGGGGACAGGCAAGGCCCCCGCTCCCATATATCCAACGCCCAAAAGCAACCCCAAAACCCAACCATCGTCTGTTAATTTTTTCCAAATCTAGAAAAAAAATCCCACAAACAGAAATTCAGGTTGAAATTAAAAACCATAATACAGGGGAACATTCATTGGGGGGAAAGTCATCACTTTTAAAAAAGGGGGAAATTCAGTCTGGTGAATGTTATCACTTTTAAAAAAGAGGGGGAAATTCAGTCTGGTGAATGCCACTAAGGAAATTCAGTCTTAATGTTATCACTTTCAAGTTCGAGGGAACATTCAGCCCAAAAATTACACTTTTAAGTACGAGGGGGAAATTTTTTTTGGGGGAAATTTCATTACAAAAAGAGGGAAATTCAGTCTGGGGGAAAGTCAAAACTTACAAACCCCCGGGGAAATCTAGTCTTTAATGTCATCCTTTCCAATTCGAGGGGGAAATTCCCGGGGTGGGGAATGTCATCACTTTTTTGACGAGGGAACATTCAGCTGGGGGGAAAGTTTTCACCATGTAAGAGGGAAATTCAATTTTGAATGTCACCACTTACAAAAAAAGGGGAACATTAAATTGAATAAAACCCAAGTGCGAGGGAAATTCAGTCTGGGGGAAAGTTTCACTTGGGAGGGGGAAATTTTTGGTCTGGTGAATGTTTTTTTAAGGGCGAGGAACATTCAGTCTGGTGAATGTCACCACTTCATGCTGAGGAAATTC
>WNWK01012758.1:0-58185 GCA_009830355.1 Cherax destructor | reverse complement strand
AAACTGAAACGCCAGTCAGAAGCTGGAACACCAGTCAGAACATTGAACACCAGAGTCAGAAGCTGCAAAACCAGAGTCAGAAGCTGGAACACCAGTCAGAAGCCGGAACACCAGTCAGAAGCTGGAACATTATAATAATAATAATAATAATAATAATATTTTATTTGGACATGATACAAAGAATTACATTTGGTTATTGAGATTACATGAGGTGTACATGCCAAAAGCCCCTAGTATGCAGGACATTTTGGCATTAGCGTCAGAAGCTGGAACACCATTCAGAAGCTGGACCACCAGAGTCAGACGTTGGAACACCAGAGTCAGACGCTGAAACACCAGAGTCATACACTGGAACAACAGTCGAAGTTGGAACACCAAAGTCTAAAGCTGGAACACCAGAGTCAGAAGCTGGAACACAAGAGTCAGAAGCTGGAACACCAGTCAGAAGCTGGAACACCAGTCAAAAGCTGGAACAAAAGAGTCAGAAGCTGGAACACCAGAGTCAGAAGCTGGAACACCAGAGTAAGAAGCTGAAACAGCAGAGTCAGAAGCTGGAACACCAGAGTCATACGCTGGAACATTAGTCAGAAGATGGAACACCAGAGTCAGGAGCTGGAACACCAGAGTCAGAAGCTGGAACACCAGAGTCAGAAGCTGGAACACCTGTCAGCAGCTAGAACACCAGTCAAAAGCTTGAACACCAAAGTCAGAAGCTGGAACACCAGAGTCAGAAGCTGGAACACTAGTCAGAAGCTGGAACACCAGAGTCAGAAGCTGGAACACCAGTCAGAAGCTGGAACACCAGAGTCAGAAGCTGGAACACCAAAATCAGACTCTGGAACACCAAAGTCAGACGCTGGAACACCAGAGTCCGAAGCTGGAACACCAGTCAGAAGCTGGAACACCAGAGTCAGAAGCTGGAACACCAGTCAGAAGCTGGAACACCAGAGTCAGAAGCTGGAACACCAAAATCAGACTCTGGAACACCAGAGTCCGAAGCTGGAACACCAGTCAGACGCTGGAAGACCAAAGTCAAACGCTGGAACACCAGAGTCAGAAGCTGGAATACCAGAGTCAGGAGCTAGAACACAAGAGTCAAAAGCTGGAACACCAAAATCAGACTCTGGAACTCCAACCCAGGACAGCATGGGTGTAGAGCAGGTCGCTCCTGTCTGTCCCAACTACTGGACCACTACGACAAGGTCCTGGATGCTCTAGAAGATAAACAGAATGCAGATGTTATATACACAGATTTTGTAAAAGCCTTTGACAAGTGTGACCATGGTGTAATAGCACACAAAATGCATAATAATAATAATAATAATAATAATAATAATAATAATAATAATAATATTTTTATTTGGACATGATACAAAGAATTACATTTGGTTATTGAGATTACATGAGGTGTACATGCCAAAAGCCCCTAGTATGCAGGGCATTTTGGGCAGACTTAAAATTAACTTAAAACTAAATTGTAAGAATTTTTGTAGATAGTATACAATGAGTAAAGGTGAGTATTTAAGCTATGAAATTTGAACTTAGTTTTGTACTTTTGTCTTCATTATAAAATTAATTAAATCAGATTAAACAAATTAAAGCAATAATAATAATAAAATAATAAAAAGTTATGGTTGATAATTTATAAAATAAGTAAAGTTGCATATCTAAGTTTTAAAGTTTGAATATAAGTTGAACATATCAATTAATTGTAGCAATTTATTGCAGCAATGCAACTAATTGAGTGAGATAACAATTTAAAACAATTAATTGCATTGCAGTTAGTTTACGTGGTCATTATAATATAAGTGTTGTGGAATAATTAGCTAAATAAGTATTATTCATAACAGGTTTTACATTCATTCATTCATACATTACATTGACTTTAAAGTTAAGTGGAATGGTTGATATGGAGCAATTAGCTTTGGGTGAGAAGGTGGTTTTTAGCATCGTTTTGAATTGGGGTACAGGTAGGGTTTCTTTGGCAATGACAGGTAATGAATTCCAAATTTTCGTGCCTTTTATGTGCATTGAGTTTTTACATAGTGTTAGGTGGACACGGGGAACATCGAGGATTGATCTGTGTCTAGTGTTATGGTCATGTGTCCTGTTAAAATTAGTAAGGAGAAGTTTGAGTGGTGGGTTAATATCTGCATAGAGTGTTCTATGTATGTAATAGGCACAGTAAAAAGTATGGATGTCGTGTATGGTGAGTAAGTTTAGGTTTTTGAATATTGGTGGAGTATGTTGCCTGGAGTGAGAATTTGTTATCATTCTAACTGCTGGTTAGGTAGATGGATCTATAATTTCCTAACACGTAGAACACAAAGAGTAGTAGTCAACAGAGTAAAGTCTGAGGCAGCTACTGTGAAAAGCTCTGTTCCACAAGGCACAGTACTTGCTCCCATCCTATTCCTCATCCTCATATCAGACATTGACAGGGATATAAGCCACAGTGCTGTGTCTTCCTTTGCAGATGACACCCGAATCTGTATGACAGTGTCCACACTGCAAGACTCCAAGCAGACATAAACCAAATCTTTAAATGGGCTGCAGAAAACAATATGAAGTTCAATGATGAGAAATTTCAATTACTCAGATAAGGAAAACGTGAAGAAATTAAAATCTCATCGGAGTACAAAACTAATTCCAACCACACAATAGAGCGAAAAACTAATGTCAAAGACCTGGGAGTGATCATATCAGAGGATCTCACCTTCAAGGACCATAACAAAGTAGCAATTGCATCTGCTCGAAAATGACAGGATAGATAATGAGAACCTTCAAAACCAGGGATGCCAAGCCCATGTTGACACTTTACAGATCGCTTGTTCTATCTAGGCTGGAATATTGCTGCACACTAACTGCACCTTTCAAGGCGGTGAAATTGCTGACCTTGAAAATGTGCAGAGAACCTTCACCGCACGCATAAGTGCGATAAACCACCTCAATTACTGGGAACGCTTGAAGTTTCTAAACCTGTACTCTCTAGAACGCAGGCGGGAGAGATACATTATTATATACACATGGAAAATTCTCGAGGGCTTAGTACCAAACTTGCACACAAAAATCACTCCCTACGAAAGCAAAAGACTCGGCAGGCGATGTAACATCCCCCCAATGAAGAGCAGGGGTGCCACTAGCACGTTGAGGGACAACACAATAAGTGTGAGGGGCCCAAGATTGTTCAACTGCCTCCCAGCATACATCAGGGGGATTTCCAACAAACCCCTGGCTGTCTTTAAGCAGGCACTGGACAGGCACCTCAAGTCGGTACCTGATCAGCCGGGCTGTGGTTCGTACGTTGGACTGCGTGCGGCCAGCAGTAACAGCCTGGTTGATCAGGCTCTGGTCCAACAGGAGGCCTGGTCACAGACCGGGCCGCGGGGGCGTTGACCCCTGGAATTCTCTCCAGGTAGACTCCAGGTAGTCAGACGCTGGAATACCAGATTCAGAAGTTGGAACACAAGTCAGAAGCTGAAACACCAGTCAGAAGCTGGAATACCAGTCAGAACCTAGAACACAGGAGTCAGAAGCTGGAAAACCAGAGTGCGAAGCTGGAACATCAGTCAGAAGCTGGAACACCGGAGTCAGACGCTGGAACAACAGTCAGAAGTTGCAACACCAAAGTCTGAAGCTGGAACACCAGAGTCAGAAGCTGGAACACCAGAGTCAGAAGATGGAACACCATTCAGAAGCTGGAACACCAGTCAAAAGCTCAAACACCAGAGTCAGAAGCTGGAACACCAGAGTCAGAAGCTGGAAAACCAGTCAGAAGCTGAAACACCAGAGTCAGAAGCTGGAACACAAAAATCAGACTCTGGAACACCAAAGTCAGACGCTGGAACACCAGATTCAGAAGCTAGAACACCAGTCACATGCTGGAACACCAGAGTCAGAAGCTGGAAAACCAGAGTCCGAAGCTGGAACACCAGTCAGATGCCGGAACACCAGTCAGAAGCTGGAACACAAGAGTCATACGCTGGAACACCAAAGTAAGAAGCTGGAACAGCAGAGTCAGAGCTGGAACACCAAAGTCAGAAGCTGGAACACCAGTCATACGCTGGAACAACAGTCAGAAGTTGGAACACCAAAGTAAGAAGCTGGAACAGCAGAGTCAGAAGCTGGAACACCAAAGTCAGAAGCTGGAACAACAGTCATACGCTGGAACAACAGTCAGAAGCTGGAACACCAAAGTCAGAAGCTGGAACAGCAGAGTCAGAAGCTGGAACACCAGTCAGAAGCTGGAACAACAGTCAAAAGCTGAAACACCAGAGTCAGAAGTTGGAACACCAGTCAGAAACTAGAACACCAGAGCCAGAGGCTGGAACACCAGTCAGAAGCTGGAACACCAGAGTGGCGGATGGCCCGGTGGCCTGGTGGCTTGAGCTCTACTCCACACACGGAGGGACCGGGTTCGATTCCCGGCGGGTGGAAACATTTCGACGTGTTTCCTTACACCTGTTGTCATGTTCACCTAGCAGCAAATAGGTACCTGGGTGTTAGTCGACTGGTGTGGGTCGCATCCTGGGAGACAAGATTAAGGGAGGAGGGTACGGTTGATCTGGCGGCGCACGAAAATAATTGAAAAAATATGGAAAATGAGTTTTGTTGACTGAAAAATAGTTTAAGAATCTGGCAACATTTTGGTGAAAATCCCATTTAATACAACGTTTGTAAAGCAAATTATAGCTATTTGAAACATATTATCTTACGACGCGCAAGGCAAAAAATGTTTGACCGCGCGACATAATTTTTTTTTTTTATTTTGTTGAATTTTCTCTATATATTTCTTTCCAATACACTAAATTTACCACTCAACATCATAATACAGTGTTGAAGCTGCTTATTGGCTTATTGCAGAAGTGGGAGGGCTTATAGCAGAGGTGGGAGGAGTCAAGAGGCAGCCAAGGACGATAGTTGCATAATCAGCGGTTTGATACTCCCAACAAATGTCTTTATACTGACGTTATTATTACTAATACGCTTTATCTGCTTATAACATTTATTCAATAATAGTATTAGACATAAGATATATAAGATAAAAGCATAATAAAGACTGCCAAAATAATAATAAGTGTCATATACCGGAGAGTGCAGTCATCAGAGACCTGGATCCAGCAGTCTTCCTGCTTATAAATATACGGTTTTCTCTATTGCCTTGCTGGCATACTTAAAGAAAACGGCATTTTAACATGGGAAACAATAAGAAATCACTTACAAGGCGTAGAATAAGCCCAAAACAGCGAGATTTTCGTGAATATTTTGACGTAAATGAGGCGTGCGCGCTTTTCCGCGATTATCTC
Source organism: Cherax destructor (assembly GCA_009830355.1). Taxonomy (NCBI): domain Eukaryota; kingdom Metazoa; phylum Arthropoda; class Malacostraca; order Decapoda; family Parastacidae; genus Cherax; species Cherax destructor. The sequence continues at coordinate 52,879 of WNWK01012758.1, read as the reverse complement.
GAAAGTAAGATTTGACCTATTGCTTACATCTCGTCCATTATTAATGATTAGATTGTAATGATTTTCACAGGGAATATAAAACAAAGTGTGTTTGATTATATTAAAGGAAAAATTTGGAATATCTCAAATATTTTTATTTTGTGGGGGATAAAAGGCAGATATTTTAGCGAGTGTCAAAAGCGAACCAAATGTATTTTTTCTGTATGAAGACAAGCTATCAGGCATTCATATATCCTATAATATTTTGGGGTTAGATGTATTCTACGAGTGGGAAGTGTCCGCAGCACCGCTAGTACCGCCAGACCGGAAGTAACTGCTGCCATATGTCAAAATCAGTAATTATTTTTTCTCAGTTGTTTGTTGGCCGATCTTATTGAAACTCTGTCATTGCATGTTACATAAATTCTTCTAAACATGTGCAAAAAATAAAAAGAATCGGACGAAAAATAATGGAAATGTATGAGTTCTGTACCCTCCCCCCAATGGAAATAAGACAGACAGTCCTCGATGACGCACTGACTTTCTTGGGTTATCCTGGGTGGCTAACCCTCCGGGGTTAAAAATCCGAAAAAGTCTTATCTTATCTTATCATATCTAACACCAGTCAGAAGCTGGAACACCAGTCAGAAGCCGGAACACCAGTCAGAAGCTGGAACACCAGAATCAGAAACTGGAACACCAGAGTCAGAAGCTGGAACACCAGTCAGAAGCTGGAACACCAGAGTCAGACGCTGAAACTCCAGAGTCAGAAGCTGCAACACCAGAGTCAGAAGCTGGAACACCAGAGTCAGAAGCTGGAACAACAGAGTCAGAAGCTGGAACACCAGAGTCAGACGTTGGAATGCCAGAGTCAGACGCTGGAAGACCAAAGTCAGACGCTGGAACACCAGAGTCGGAAGCTGGAACACCAGTCAGAAGCTGGAACACCAGTCAGAAGTTGGAACACCAGTCAGAAGCTGGAACACCAGTCAGACGCTGGAACACCAGAGTCAGAAGCTGGAACACCAGAGTCAGACTCTGGAACACCAAATTCAGATTCTGGAACACCAAAGTCAGAAGCTGGAACACCAGTCAGAAGATGGAAAACCAGACAGAAGCTGGAACACCAGAGTCCGAAGCTGGAACATCAGTCAGACGCTGGAACACCAGAGTCAGAAGCTGGAACACCAGTCAGAAGCTGGAACACCAGTCAGAAGTTGGAACACCAGTCAGAAGCTGGAACACCAAAGTCAGATTCTGGAACACCAAAGTCAGATTCTGGAACCCCAAAGTCAGAAGCTGGAACACCAGTCAGAAGATGGAAAACCAGACAGAAGCTGGAACACCAGAGTCAGAATCTGGAACACCAGAGTCCGAAGCTGGAACATCAGTCAGACGCTGGAACACCAGAGTCAGAAGCTGGAACGCCAGAGTCAGACGTTGAAATACCAGAGTCAGCCGCTTGAACACCAAAGTCAGACGCTGGAACACCAGAGTCAGACGGTGAAACATTAGAGTCAGAAGCTGGTACACCAGTCAGAAGCTGGAACACCAGAGTCAGGAGCTAGAACACAAGAGTAGAAAACTGGAACACCAGTCAGACGCTGGAACACCCACAGTTACTAATAACAACAGACATTGCCCCACTCCACAAAAGGGGCAGTAAAGCAATAGCAAAGAACTACAGACTAATACCACTAACGTCCCGTATAAAAATCTTTGAAAGGATTCTAAGAAGCAAGATCTCCACTCATCTAGATACCCATCAATTACACAACCCAGGGCAGCATGGGTTTAAAGCAGGTCGCTCCTGTCTGTCCCAATTGCTTGACCACTACAACAAGGTCATGGATGCTTTAGAAGACAAACAGAATGCAGATGTAATGTAGACAGACTTTGCAAAAGCCTTTGACAAGTGTGACCATGGTGTAATAGCACACAAAATACGTGATAAAGGAATAACAGAAAAAGTTGATAAATGGATCTATAATTTCCTAACAAATAGAACACAAAGTGTAGTAGTAAGCAGAGTAAAGTCTGAGGCGGCTACGGTGAAAAGCTTCGTTCCTCAAGGCACAGTACTCCCTCCCATCTTGTTCCTCATCCTCATAACTGACATAGACAGGGATATTAGTTACAGCACCGTGTCTTCTTTTGCAGATGACACACGAATTTGCATGACAGTGTCCACCATTAAAGACACCGCAAGACTCCAGGCAGACATCAATCAAATCTTTAAATGGGCCGCAGAAAACAATACGAAATTCAATGATGAGAAATTTCAATTACTCCGATATGGAAAACATGAGGAAATTAAAACTACATCGGAGTATAAAACAAATTCCAACCACACAATAGAGAGAAAAACTAATGTAAAAGACCTGGGAGTGTTCACCTTCTAAGACCATAACACTGTATCAATCACATCTGCTAGAAAAATGACGGGGTGGATAATGAGAACCTTCAAAACCAGGGATGCCAAGCCCATGATGACACTCTTCAGGTCGCTTGTTCTATCTAGGCTGGAATATTGTTGCACACTAACGGCACCTTTCAAGGCGGTGAAATTGCTGACCTAGAAAATGTGCAGAGAACCTTCACGGCACACATAACTGCGATAAAACACCTCAATTACTGGGAACGCTTGAAGTTCCTAAACCTGTACTCCCTAGAACGCAGGCGGGAGAGATACATGAACATATTCACTTGGAAAATCCTAGAGGGATTAGTACCAAACTTGCACACGAAAATCACTCCCAACGAAAGCAAAAGACTCGGCAGACGATGCAACATCCCCCCCACTGAAAAGCAGGGGTGCCACTAGCACGTTGAGAGACATAAGAACATAAGAACATAAGAAAGGAGGAACACTGCAACAGGCCTACTGGCCCATACTTGGCAGGTCCATATCAAAACCAACCCACCAACAAAAATATTTGTGCAACCCATCCTCATCGCCATCCAAGCAAGAAGCCCCGACAACACCCCCTCCCCCTCAACAACTGTCAAAGTCCCGTTCAAATCCAACCCCTCTCACTCACAAGAACACAGAAATAAGGAACACTGCATCAAGCCAACTGATCCACACTAGGCAAAACCCAAAACCAATCCCACAAACAAAAACTCCTACCCAACCCACCTACTCCATCCATGGAATATGCTTTGATATTCAGAGCACTATAAAATAGGGTAGTGAAGGAGCTGAAGCACCTGGTCCATCACCAGGGCACTGAATATGCCGAAGCACATGATCTATCACCAGGGCGTTGAAGGAGCTGAAGCACCTGGTCCATCACCAGGGCACTGAATAAGCCGAAGCACCTGGTCCATCACCAGGGTACTGAAGGAGCCGAAGCACCTGGTCCATCACCAGGGTACTGAAGGAGCCGAAGCACCTGGTCCATCACCAGGGTACTGAAGGAGCCGAAGCACCTGGTCCCTCATTAGGGTACTGAGGGAGCAGAAGCACCTGGTCCATCACCAGAGTACTGAGGGAGCAGAAGCACCTGGTCCATCACCAGAGTACTGAGGGAGCCGAAGTGTCAGAGGCCCAAGACTGTTCAACTGCCTCCCAGCATACATAAGGGGGATTACCAATAGACCCCTGGCTGTCTTCAAGCAGGCACTGGACAGGCACCTAAAGTCAGTACCTGACCAGCCGGGCTGTGGTTCGTACGTCGGTTTGCGTGCGGCCAACAGTAACAGCCTGGTTGATCAAATTTACTGACGTTTTTCAATAAAACATTTGAGGCAGTAGACAGTGATAAAGAATATGATATAGTTTACTTGGATTTCAGTAAGGCCTTCGATAGAGTACCTCACAAGAGACTCTTAAGAAAGGTGGCAGCTCATGGTATAGGAGGTAAAGTTCTAGCATGGATAGAGGCATGGCTTACCAATAGAAAGCAGAGAGTTTCCATTAATGGGGTCAAATCTGAATGGGGATTTGTCACCAGTGGCGTTCCACAAGGATCAGTTTTGGGCCCATTGTTGTTCATAATTTACATAAATGACCTTGATGAAGGAATTGCAAGTGACATGAGTAAATTTGCTGATGATACAAAAATAGGCCGTATAATTCATTCTGAGGAGGATACCAATGAACTCCAGGAGGATTTGGATAAATTAATGTCTTGGTCTGAAAAGTGGCAGATGAAGTTCAATGTGGACAAGTGTAAGGTGCTAGTCGTTGGTAATGAAAATATCCCTCGAATTTATAAACTAGGTGAAGTTGAGCTTGATCATACAGAATGTGAAAAAGACTTGGGAGTCATGGTAAGCAGAAATCTAAAGCCAAGACAACAGTGCCTAAGTGTGCGCAATAAGGCTAACAGATTACTAGGATTTATTTCAAGAAGTATAAGCAACAGAAGTCCAAAAGTTATTTTACAACTCTATACATCACTAGTGAGACCTCATTTGGATTATGCAGCTCAGTTTTGGTCTCCTTACTACAGGATGGATATAGATTCATTGGAGAACATACAAAGAAGAATGACTAATGCCATGGCATGCCAGTGGCTCTCCTTGCATTACAGTTTTATAATTGTATTATATTTGTAACTACCAATAACATTGTACACTTGTAACATGCATTGAAATAAAAATTATTATTATTATATTATTATTATTATTTACAGTATAAGAAATCTCCCGTATGAAGATAGACTTAGAGCATTGAATCTCCACTCTCTGGAGAGACGTAGAATGAGGGGAGATATCATCGAGGTGTACAAGTGGATGATGGGCATAAACAAAGGAGATATTAATAAAATACTGAGGATATCGAACCAAGTAAGAACCAGAAATAACGGATTTAAATTGGATAAATTTAGATTTAGAAAGGACATAGGCAAGTACTGGTTTTCGAACAGAGTTGTAGATGCGTGGAACAATCTTCCGAGTAGGGTGATAGAGGCTAGGACCTTGGGTGGCTTTAAAAAGAGATTGGACAAATATATGAGTGGGAGGGGCTGGGTTTGATTAGTGTCGTGAGTACAGGAGTAAATTCTTAGGTAGTGGTGGTTTTGATAAGGACCTGCCTTGTATGGGCCAGTAGGCCTTCTGCAGTGTTCCTCCATTCTTATGTTCTTATGTTATCAGGCCCTGATCCACCATGAGGCCTGGTCACAGACCGAGCCGCGAGGGCGTTGACCCCCCGGAACCCTCTCCAGGTATACTCCAGGCGAAACAGGCAGAGGTCTTGCGGTCCGCCTGAACGAGTATCGAAGTGCCTGTAACAAAGACGATTTAGGTACGCCTGTGTGTGTGTGTGTATGTACATGTGTGTATGTGTATGTGTGTATGTATATACATGTATGCGTGTGTATGTGTATATGTATATATGTGTGTGTGTGACCCAACAATTAAAATTTGCACCAATAACTCATTACAGTTGTGGCTGGGTGTAGACTAATAGATTGCTCATTGCTTTATAATTTGTTCATGAGTGCAACCATGTACAGACGTAAGTAAATTTACTTACATGATTCATTACCTTGTAACTAGTGAATTAATTACCATTGTACCTTGTTCAGCTATCAAAACTTTGGGGCCCAGTCTCTGGACCCTATATATACCTCTGTAATCTGCAAATACCTTTGTAACTTGTCATGATTGTGACCATCTGAGTTCATTACCTTTGTAACTTGCTCAGCTATCAAACTTTGAGGTCCAGTCCCTGGACCCATTATGTACCTCTGTAATCTTTTGACTACCGCCCACAGGATGGGTATGGGGTGCATAATAAAGATATCAAACTAAGGTACGCCTGTGCCCTCCACAGAGACTCCATGGTTCATTTGATGAACTTTGATGAGGCACAACTAGTTCTCACCGAACTAGACCTCAGACGCCGACGGTGTCTAGAAGCCTCACTAATCGCCGTCACCGACACAATAGAACGTAACACTGGAAACAACAAAATTTCTAAGACATTAGCATACATGATACTCAAGCAGGTAAAGCAACACCTACCCAGCAACACAGGAGTCACGTGATCTCATCGTCCACTCTTCCTCATCCCAACATGACATTCTTCAGGTCACCATGCGCCACTCACACCTCACTCTCCGCCTATATATAATGTCTTTCAACCAATGTATGTTTTTGCCGGGTCACCATTTGGAGAAGACCCGGGCCGGATGTACCGGCGAACATACAACAACAACAATGTATGTTAGAAGTGATCAAGGTCCCAGGATCGAAACGTTTTCTAATAAATATGTCATAGTGTTTGCTTACGTGTCTTTCTAAACCATGTGTAAACTGTATTACGGGTTGGGTTCGAACCCGCGGTAAGAGAGTCTCAAAACTCCAGACCTTCGCGTAAGCCACTGGGCCAGCTAACTTCAATAAGATTCATCCAACTGGATATTTGTGGACACAATGGTGCCTATGCTAACCTTCCTATGGTGTAGAAATATACCTAGTTGGATTAATCTTATTGAAGCTAGCTGGGCCAGATACCCAGATACCCAAGTGTTGCATATGTGTCTAATTTATAACTTGTCGGTTCTCTGAACCATTCATCTACAGACTGACTGATGTTGTAGTGGCCAGGCTTAGGCTTTTTTACAAGTACTTCTGACAGTTTGGGAGACACAGATGATGATCAAACTAAATGCAAATTATGTGGTCAGGCATATGGTCACTGTCTTGAACACTATGTGCTTAATTGTCCACTTATTGAGGAATACAGAGATAGACAGTATAATAACCTATGTGACATGTCAAGATATCTTATTAATGAAAATAAGATAATCGGGCTGTGGTTCGTACGTTGGACTGCGTGCGGCGAGCAGTAACAGCCTGGTTGATCAGGCTCTGGTCCAACAAGAGGCCTGGTCACGGACCGGGCCGCGGGGGCGTTGACCCCTGGAATTCTCTCCAGGTAGACTCCAGGAATTCCCTAAATTTGCTTGTAACAGATAAGTGAACTGTAGATATAAATCCTTATGTACACCTGTTAACCCTTTTGGGGCCTAGTTCCTAGGCCTTTTGTGTATCCATATGCTCTTGCGCTACCCTCCACAGGATGGATATGGGGTGCACAATAAACTAGCCACTTCGGTGGCAAAATCTAAATCTACATTGTGAACTATAAAGCGCCTGGGAAACAACAGGTAATTAGGTTTTGTTGTAAGGAAGGGAAGGGTAGCTCCAATTCCCTGCATCAAGAGCTCTTGAGCATCACGAAGGCACATCCATTGACGGGTTGTGAGCTCCAGAGTGGATATTAATGCCCTGGCCACCTCTCAACATCCTGGTGAATAGCTGGACAACAGCTGACGCTGCCTTCCACGCCTCCTACGCTTCCTCCCACGCTGCCTCTCACACTGCCTCCCACTCATAACTCACGTCACCTATCATCCTTCATCACATAACATGCAACACTATGTCACATACTAATGCTCATCTTAAAAGTACTTCCTGTAACTTACAAGTGACCGGAACATTATGGAGTGTTGGGAGGGAGGAAGTTGAAGCCTAAGTCGAGGTCAGGGTGAGGGTTGGAAGGAAGGCAGGTGTTACTCGTGGTACACAACATGTGTTCTACCACGTGTTCTGACTCCAGCCTCAGCACTGCACCAGGTACCACACACACTTCTGGTGCGGCCACAGCCTTCCACAACAGTTTGATTGGTCAGAGAGCGGGCATCAGTTAGTACACGGTGGATCAAGCCTTCATAACTCCATGCGCTGAATGGTCAACACGGGTTTAGTGCTTCATTCAGTAGAATACAACTGAAGAATAATACACAAGTTATATACACTAGAACCAGATAAAAATACAGCTTAATACACAAGGTAAACGTTATGTAATATGGTGGTAGTAGTGGTAGTGGTGGTGGTAATAGTGATGGAAGTAGTGGTAGTAGTAGTGATGGTAGTAGTGGTAGTGGTAGTAACAGTAGTGGTAGTAGTATTGGTGGTGGTAATAGTTGTGGTGGTGGTAATAGTAATGGTAGTGGTAGTTGTAGTGGTAGTGGTAGGAGTGGTGGTAGTAGTGGTGGTGGTAGTAGTGGTAGTAGTAGTGGTAGTGGTGGTTGTAGTAGTAGTGGTAGTAGCAGTAGTGGTGGTAGTAGTAGTAGTGGTAGTAGTGGTGGTGGTAGTAATGGTAGTACTAGTGGTAGTGGTAGTAATAGTGGTGGTGGTAGTAGTGGTAGTAGCAGTAGTGGTTTGGGTGGTGGTGGTAGTAGTGGTAGTAGCAGTTGTAGGAGTGGTAGTAGTAGTGGTAGTGGTAGAAGTGGTGGTGGTAGTAGTGGTAGTAGCAATAGTGGTAGGGCTGGTGGTAGTAGTGATAGCAGCAGTAGTGGTAGTGGTGGTGGTAGTAGCAGTAGTGGTAGGAGTGGTGGTAGTAGTGGTGGTAGAGTGGTAGGTGGTGGTAATGGTAGTAGGGGTGGTGGTAATGGTAGTAGTGGTGGTGGTAATAGTAGTAGTGGTGGTGGTAGTGGTGGTGGTGGTAGTAGTAGTAGTGGTAGTAGCAGTAGTGGTAGGAGTGGTGGTAGTAGTGGTAGTGGTAGTAGAAGTGGTTGTGGTAGTTGTAGTAGTGGTGGTGGTAGTAGTGGTAGTAGTAGTGGTTGTGGTAGTTGTAGTACTAGTGGAGGTAGTAGTGGTAGTGGTGGAGGTAGTAGTGGTAGTAGTGGAGGTAGTAGTGGTAGTAGTGGAGGTAGTAGTGGTAGTAGTGGAGGTAGTAGTGGTAGTGGTGGAGGTAGTAGTGGTAGTAGTGGAGGTAGTAGTGGTAGTAGTGGAGGTAGTAGTGGTAGTAGTGGAGGTAGTAGTGGTAGTAGTGGAGGTAGTAGTGGTAGTAGTGGAGGTAGTAGTGGTAGTGGTGGAGGTAGTAGTAGTGATGATGGTATACCTGGAGTATACCTGGAGAGAGTTCCGGGGGTCAACGCTCCCGCGGCCCGGTCTGTGACCAGGCCTCATGGTGGATCAGAGCCTGATCAACCAGGCTGTTACTGTTGGCCGCATGCAACCCGACGTACGAACCACAGCCCGGTTGGTCAGGTACTGACTTTGGGTGCCTGTCCAGTGCCTGCTTGAAGACAGCTAGGGGTCTCTTGGTAATCCCTCTTATGTATGCTGGGATGCAGTTGAACAGCCTTGGGCCCCTGACACTTACTGTTTGTCATCATGGGCTTGGCATCCCTGGTTTTGAATGTTCTCATTATCCATCCTGTCATTTTTCTAGCAGATGCGATTGATACAATGTTATGGTCTTTGACGTTAGTTTAATTAGTTAGTTTAATTTTATTATGCACCCTATACCCATCCTGTGGACGGTAGTCAAAATATTACAGAGGTACATAATGGGTCCAGCAGATGCGATTGATACAATGTTTTCGTCTTTGAAGGTGAGATCTTCTGACATGATCACTCCCAGGTCTTTGACATTAGTTTTTAGCACTATTGTGTGGTTGGAATTTGTTTGATACTCCAATGTAGTTTTAATTTCCTCACGTTTTCCATATAGGAGTAGTTGAAATTTCTCATCATTGAACTTCATATTGTTTTCTGCGGTCCATTTAAAGATTTGGTTGATGTCCGCCTGAAGTCTTGCAGTGTCTTCAATGGAGGACACTGTCATGCAAATTCGGGTGTCATCTGCTGTAGCTTATATCCCTGTCTATGTTCGATATGAGGATGAGGAACAAGATGGGAGCGAGTACTGTGCCTTGTGAAACAGAGCTTTTCACCGTAGCCGCCTCAGACTTTACTCTGTTGACTACTACTCTTTGTGTTCTATTTGTTAGGAAATTATAGAACCATCTTCCAGCTTTTCCTGTTATTCCTTTATCATGCATTTTGTGTGCTATTACACCATGGTCACACTTGTCAAAGGCTTTCGCAAAGTCTGTGTATATTACATTTGCATTTTATTTGTCTTCCAGAGCATCCAGGACCTTGTCATAGTGGTCCAGTAGTTGGGACAGACAGGAGCGACCTGCTGTAAACCCATGCTGCCCTGGGTTGTGTAACTGATGGGTATCTAGTTGGGTGGTGATCATGCTTCTTAGAACCCTTTCAAAGATTTTTATGATATGGGACGTTAGCGCTATCGGTCTTTGTGGAGTGGGGCTATGTCTGTTGTTTTTAGTAGCTGTTGGACGACCCCAGTGTCCATGCTCCCTCTCCATAGGATGTTAAGAGTACATGATAGGGGCTTCTTTCAGTTCTTGATGAACACGGAGTTCCATGAGTCTGGGCCTGGGGCAGAGTGCATGGGCATGTCATTTATCGCCTTTTCGAAGTCATTTGGCATCAGGATAATATCAGATAGGTGTGTGCCTACCAAATTCTGTCTTATAAAAAAATCATTTAGGTGTTCGACTTTCAATCTGGTTAGCGGCTCACTAAAATCCGAGTCATGTTGAGACTTGAGTAGCTCACTCATTTCCTTGCTGTCATCTGTGTAGGCCCATCTCGTTTAAGTAGGGGCCCAATACTGGATGTTGTTTTCGACTTTGATTTGGCATATGAAAAGAAATACTTTGGGTTTCTTTCAATTTCATTTATGGCTTTTAGTTCTTCCCGCGTTTCTTGAATCCTGTAAGATTCCTTTAACTTTAGTTCGATGTTTGCAATTTATCTGACCAGTGCCTCCCTACGTATTGCAGATATATTGGCATCTTTTAGCCGATCTGTTATTCTTTGCCTTCGCCTGTATAGGGAGCTCCTTTCTCTTTTTAGTTTACATCTTCTTTTCCTTAAGGGAATATGCCTTGAGCATACCTCAAGTGCCACAGAGTTAATTTGTTCTAGACATAAGTTGGGATCCGTGTTGCTTAGGCTATCTTCCCAGTTTATATTATTTAGGACTTGGTTTACTTGGTCCCACCTTATGTTTTTTTACTGAAGTTGAATTTGGTGAAGGCTCCCTCGTAGTGGTAGTGGTAATAGTGGTGGTGGTAGTATTTTGGCGGTATTAGGGTGGGAGTGGTGGTACTGTTGGTGGGTGGTGGTGGGGAGGGTTATGATGTAGTGGAGGGGGTAGTGGGGAAGTGGCAGTGGTGGGGGTGGAGGGAAAATGGTGATGGTGAGGAAGCAGTGGTGGTGGGGTAGTGGTGGTGGTATTTATAACAAACACAGGTGGTAGTCTGAAGGGTAGTAGCACCTGGTGGTAACTAAGCCAACAGACAAAGCACTCAGCAGGATAGAACAAGGACAAAGAAAACAAGCAGGGGTAGATTTCTTTACCAATGTATTCCTTCATCAATATACACCTTATGTACAATGTTAATAATGAGAGAATAAGACGGAACAGATACCTTATGTACAATGCTAATGATAAGAGAACAAAATGATACCAATCAGAGACACTCAAAGCAGTAGTGGTCACAACCAGTGTCTGTGGAAGTCTGTCACTCAGGTAAGGTGAAGTGGTGTCACCTTGGCTGGAATAGCGGACTTCCACGGTGTCCAGTAGCTCGATCACTAGTGCACGCAGCAGGCCTATTGACCCATGCGAGGCAAGTCTAAGTCACCTAACGGCTTAAGCCACTGACCCAACCTAGTCAGGTCAGGTCACATCCACTTAAGGAAGGAGCCCGGCATCAGACCTATTAGCACAAGCCAGTCAGGTCCAACTTACACCCACTCATGTATTTCTCTAACCTATTTTTTAAAACTACACAACGTTTTAGCTTCTATGACGGTACTTGGGAGTTTATTCCACTCATCCATAACTCTGTTACTAAACCAATGCTTTCCTATATCCTTCCTGAATCTGAATTTTTCCAACTTAAAACCATTGCTGCGAGTCCTGTCTTTTCTAGATATTTTTAGCACGCTATTTACATTCCCCTTATTTTTTCCTGTTTTCCATATATACACCTTAATGATATCCCCCCTAATTCTACGCCTTTCTAGAGTGTGCAGATTCAGGACCCTCTGTCTATCCTCATAGGGAAGATTTCTGGTATATGGGGATCAACTCTGTCATCCTCCGTTGTACATTTTCCAGTGCATTTATATTCATTCTGTAATACGATGATCAAAGCTGTACAGCATAATCTAAATGAGGCCTAACCAAAGATATTTAGAGTTGAAGAACAACCTGAGGACTCCTATTATTTATGCTTCTTGATATGAAGCCAAGGATTCTGTTCGCTTTATTGGGAACACTTATGCACTGTTGTTTAGTGCCTCGTTTATGTCTCCTTTCTTAAAAAATGGGGACTACATTTGCCGTCTTCCATACCTCAGGTAGTTGCCCAGTTTCAATGGATGTTCTCTCTCTAAGGACCCATGGAGAGATATTGTCCAGTCCCACCGCCTTTGAGATATCAAGTTCACTTAGCAGCTTCTTCACCTCCTCCTTGGTTGTGTGTATCCCTCGTACCTCTTCTCACTCGCCATGGGTTCTAACCCCACCTGTACCGTGGTTTGTAAGACTGGACGTGTCCACTGTTGCTTTGAGTGGCTCTCGTTTGTATCATTTTCAGTCTCTTTAACTCTCTTATTACACAGAACTTAGTGTATATATTGGTGAAGGAATTGACGGGTAAAGGAATCTATCTGTTTGTTTTCCTTGCCCTTACTCAGCCCTGTGTACTCAGTGAGGTTAAACTCCAGGAGCTATTTGTCTGACCAGGCCTATACGTGGAGTATACCTGGAGAGAGTTCCGGGGGTCAACGCCCCCGCGGCCCGGTCTGTGACCAGGCCTCATGGTGGATCATAGCCTGATCAACCAGGCTGTTACTGCTGGCCGCACGTGATCCAGTGTACGAACCACAGCCCGGCTGGTCAGGTACTGACTTTATGTGCCTGTCCAGTGCCTGCTTGAAGACAGCCAGGGGTCTGTTGGTAATCCCCCTGATGTATGCTGGGAGGCAGTCGAACTGTCTTGGGCCCCTGACACTTATTGTGTTGTCTCTTATCGTGCTAGTGGCACCCCTGCTTTTCATTGGGGGGATGTTGCATCGTCTGCCGAGTCTTTTGCTTTCGTAGGTAGTGATTTTCGTGTGCAAGTTTGGTACTAGTCCCTCTAGGATTTTCCAGGTGTATATAATCATGTATTTCTCCCTCCTGCGTTCTAGGGAGTACAGGTTTAGGAACTTCAAATGTTCCCAGTAATTGAGGTGGTTTATCGCAGTTATGCGTGCCGTGAAGGTTCTCTGTACATTTTCTAGGTCAGCTCGTCTGCTTGTGTTCTCCTCATTAGTTTTATGTCATCTGCGGTCAAGGGACACCTCCGACTCTATCCCCTCTGTCATGTCGTTAACGTATATAAGAAATATTACCGGCCTTAGTACTGATTCCTGGGGGATCTCATTTTCACATGCACCCATTTAGACACTTCGTCACAAACCATCTCTCGAGTGTATCTGTGTGTGTGTGTGTGTACTCACCTAATTGTACTCACCTAATTGTGGTTGCAGGGGTCTACTCAGCTCCTGGCCCCGCCTCTTCGCTGTCCGCTACTGGGTCTCTGCTCTCCCTGCTCCATGAGCTTTATCATACCTCGTCTTAAAACTATGTATGGTTCCTGCCTCCACTATATCTTTATCTAGACTATTCCACTTCCTGACTACTCTGTGGCTGAAGAAATGCTTCCAAACATCCCTTTGACTCATCTGAGTCTTCAGCTTCCAGTTGTGTCCCCTTGTTTCTGTGTTCCCTCTCTGGAACATCCTGTCACTGTCTACCTTGTCGATTCCCCGCAGTATTTTGTATGTCGTTATTATGTCTCCTCTGACCCTTCTTTCCTCCAGTGTTGTTAGTCCTATTTCCCTCAACCTTTCCTCATAGGACAGACCCCTGAGTTGTGGAACTAACCTTGTCGCAAACCTTTGCACTTTCTCTAGTTTCTTTACGTGCTTGACCAGGTGTGGGTTCCAGACTGGTGCTGCATATTCTAGTATGGGCCTGACGTACACGGTGTACAGTGTCTTGAACGATTCCTTGTTAAGGTAACGGAACGCTAATCTTAGGTTTGCCAGTCGCCCATATGCTGCCGCAGTTATCTGGTTGATGTGTGCCTCCGGAGACGTGCTTGGCGTTATACTCACCCCAAGGTCTTTCTCCTTTGCCGAGGTTTGTAGCCTTTGCCCGCCTAGCCTGTACTCTGTCAGCGGTCTTCTTTGCCCTTCTCCGATCTTCATGACTTTGCATTTGGTGGGATTGAATTCGAGAAGCCAGTTGCTAGACCAGATGTCAAGCTTGTCCAGGTCTGTTTGAAGTCCTGCTTGGTCCTCTTCCGATGTGATTCTCCTCATTAATTTCACATCATCTGCGAACAGAGACACTTCTGAGTCTATCCCATCCGTCATGTCATTTACATATACCAAGAATAACACTGGTCTAGGACTGACCCCTGCGGTACGCCGCTCGTCACAGGCGCCCACTGTGATACCTCATCACGCACCATGACCCGTTGTTGCCTCCCTGTGAGGTATTCCCTGATCCATTCCAGTGCCCTTCCTGTTATACATGCTTGTTCTTCCAACTTCTTTACTAATCTCATGTGAGGAACTGTGTCGAAGGCCTTCCTGCAGTCCAGGAAAATGCAATCAGCCCACCCTTTTCTCTCTTGCCTTACCTCTGTTACTTTATTATAGAACTCTAGGAGGTTTGTTACACAGGATTTGCCTTCCCGGAATCTGTGCTGTCTGGTGTTTATTATCCTGTTCAGCTCGAGGTGCTCCACCATTCTTTTCCTGATGATTTTCTCCAGGACTTTGCACACTATACATGTAAGTGACACCGGTCTATAGTTTAGTGCCTCTTTTCTGTCTCCTTTTTTAAAGATGGGGACTACGTTGGCCTTCTTCCATACCTCAGGTATCTGCCCATTTTCAAGGGATGTGTTGAATATTATGGTAAGTGGCACACTCAGTACCTCAGCTCCCTCCCGAAGAACCCACGGGGAGATATTGTCCGGACCCATCGCCTTTGAGGTATCAAGGTCACTGAGTAACTGCTTCACCTCCTCCTCAGTTGTGTGTATGCCCTCTAGCACTTGATACATCCCTTGTTGGTGACGCACCCCGTCCTGCCTACCCAGCTGCCTTCCTTCCTCCACTGTGAATACTTCCTTAAACCTCAAGTTGAGCTCCTCACATACCTCTTGATCGTTACTAGTGAGTTCCCCATCTTCTCTCCTCAGCCTTATCACCTGGTCTTTAACTGTTGTCTTCCTTCTGATGTGACTGTACATCAGTTTCGGGTCGGACTTAACTTTCGATGCTATGTCATTTTCGTACTGTTTCTGGGCCTCCATCTGTACCTGTGCATACTCGTTTCTAGCTCTTCTACTAATCTCTTTGTTTACTTGGGTTCTTTGCCTTCTGTTCCTTTTCCATTCTCTGACACTCTGAGTCTTTGCCTCCCTGCACCTTTGGGTAAACCAGGGTCTCTTTCTGGCCTTCCCGTTTAATCTTTTTCCTCTGGGTATAAACCGTTCCTCCGCCTCCTTGCACTTTGCCCCTACGTATTCCATCATTTCATTTATTGTCTGTCCGTCCATTTCCCTTTCCCACTGAACCTCCTGCAGGAAATTCCTCATGCCTGTGTAGTTTCCTCTTTTAAAATCTGGTTTGTCTCTTTCGGTACTGTTTTCCCTCTCCACCTGTAGCTCTACAATGTACTCAAAGCTCAGCACCATATGGTCACTGGCTCCCAGGGGGCTCTCGTGTGTTATGTCTTCAATATCTGAGCTGGTTCATCTTCTCCTCTCACTCTGGTCGTGTCCCTGACATGTTGGTGCATCAGGTTTTCCAGTACCGCATCCATCATCTTGGCTCTCCAAGTTTCTGGACCCCCACGTGGATCTTGGTTCTCCCAGTCGATCTCCCTGTGGTTGAAATCGCCCATGACCAGTAGCTTCGCTCTGCTCATGTGCGCTTTTCTTGCCACCTCCACCAGAGTGTCCACCATCGCTCTGTTGTTCTCATCATATTTCTCACCTGGCCTCCTGCAGTTCTGTGGTGGTTTATACATCACTGCAATGATTATCTTGTGCTCCCCAGACTGGATGGTACCTACTATGAAGTCCCTTTCTCTACACGCCTCCATTCCTTCCATTTCCTCGAATCTCCAATGGTTCCTTACAACCAGTGCGACCCCTCCTCCCCCCCTGCTCCTTCTATCTTTCCTCAGGATCTGATATCCCTGTGGGAAGGTTGCATCTGATACTGTCTCATTTAGTTTAGTTTCTGTGACAGCTACGATGTCTGGGGACACCTCACCTATTCTTTCATTCCACTCTTCATACTTATTCGTAATTCCATTCGCGTTTGTGTACCAAACCTTCAACCTTGTTTCCAATACTGTATCCCTGGGGAGATCTTGGTGGGTTGGGGGGGGGTAGGGTGCCCATAGGGGGTAGCTGCATGGGTGGGGGGATTGTATGGTTGGGCTATGGGTTGGTGGGGTGGAGTTTGTGGTGGGGGTGGGGGGTAGCTGTGATGGTGGGTTTTGGGTTGCTGGGGTGGGGACAAGGGGACTGATGAGTGTGTGGGGTGTTAAAGTGTATGGTTGTTGTGGGGTTTTTGTGATTTGAGGCCCACCGTGGGTACTTCCAGTGTGTGTTTGTCCTGCTTGGGCTTGATGTCCTCCGTATCTCGGTGTCTCCTCTCTCTCCTCTCTTCGCCTTCTTATCTGCTCCTTCCGGGCCTCCCTTTCTTCCTGCATTCTGTCCCGATCTAGGTATACATTCCGGTACCCCTGATTCGTCCTCAGCCATGCTTTCTCTTTCAGGATCGTGGTGCGGGCTGATTCTGCTTTGAAGATTACCTTGAGAGGTCGATTTCTTCCCCTCGTGTACCACCCGATTCTCCGAAAATTTGTCACTTGGGACGTGTCTCCCCCTATTGCTAGCATGATACCTTCGATCCTTTCTTTCTGTGTGTGTGTGTGTGTGTGTGTGTACTCACCTAGTTGTACTCTTCTAGTTATGATGGCAGGGGTCGAGTCACAGCTCCTGGCCCCGCCACTTCACTGGTCGCTACTAGGTCACTCTTCCTGCTCCTTGAGGTTTATCATACCTCTTCTTAAAGCTATGTATGGATCCTGCCTCCACTACATCACTTCCCAGACTATTCCACTTCCTGACAACTCTGTGACTGAAGAAATACTTCCTAACATTCCTGTGATTCATCTGAGTCTTCAACTTCCAACTGTGAACCCTTGTTGCTGTGTCCCATCTCTGGAACATCCTGTCTCTGTCCACCTTGTCGATTCCTCTCAGTATTTTATATGTCGTTATCATATCCCCCCTATCTCTCCTGTCCTCCAGTGTCGTCAGGTCGATGTGTGTACTCACCTAGTTGTACTCACCTAGTTGTGGTTGCAGGGGTCGATTCATAGCTCCTGGCCCCGCCTCTTCACTGGCCGCTACTGGGTCACTCTCCCTGCGCCATGAGCTTTATCATACCTCTTCTTAAAGCTATGTATGGAACCTGCCTCCACTACATCGCTTCCCAAACTATTCCACTTCCCGACCACTCTGTGACTGAAGAAATACTTCCTAACATCCCTGTGATTCATCTGAGTCTTCAACTTCCAACTGTGTCCCCTTGTTGCTGTGTTCCATCTCTGGAACATTCTGTCTTTGTCCACCTTGTGTGTGTGTGTATGTGTGTGTGCTAACCTATATGTGGTTGCAGGGGTCGATTCATAGCTCCTGGCCCCGCCTCTTCGTTGGTCGCTACCAGGTCCACTCTCTTCTTGCTCCAAGAGCTTTATCGTATCTCTAATTAAAGCTTTGTATGGATCCTGCCTCCACTACATTATTTTCCGGATTGTTCCACTTCCTGACATATCTAAGGCTGAAGAAATACATCCTAACATCCCTATGACTCATCTGAGTTTTCAGCTTCCAGTCGTATCCCATCTCTGAAACATTCTGGCTCTGTTCACCTTAATTTCTCTCAGTATTTTATACGTCGTTATCATGTGTCCCCTATCCCTCCTGTCCTCCATAGTCGTCAGGTTGAGTTCCTTTAACTTCTCATAGGATATAGCCCTTAGCTCCGGGACTAGTCTTATTGCAAATCTTTTCACTCTCTCATTTCTTGACGTGTTTGACCAGGTGTGGGTTTCATACTGGTGCTGCATACTCCAATATGGGCCTGACGTACACGGTGCATAGTGTCGTCAATATTTCCTTACTTAGATGTCGAAACGCTATTCTTAGGTTTGCCAGGCTCTCATATGCTGCAGCAGTTATTTGGTTGATGTGCGTCTCAGGGGACGTGCTCGGTATAATGCTCACCCCAAGATCCTTTTCCTTGAGTGAGGTCTTTGACCCCTAGGCTGTACTATCTCCACAGTCTTCTTTGTCATTCCCCAAGCTTGGTGGAGTTAAACTCCAGGAGCCATCTGTTGGACCAGGATTGCAGCTTGTCCGGACCCCTTTGTAGCCTTACCTGGTCCTCATACGCTCGTATTCTCCGCATTAGCTTCATACCGTCTGCAGAGACACCTCTGAATCTATCTCTTCCGTCATATCATTCTTTCCGTCTTCTGTTACCTTGTCGAAAAACTCCAGTAGGTTTGTGACACAGGTTTTCCCTTCCTTGAAGCCGTGCTGGTTATCCCGTATAAGCTCATTCATTACTTGCTAGGTTCTTCACCACTCTTCTCCATGACTTTACATTCTACACATGTCAGCAACACTGGTCTGTAATTTAATGCGTAGAGCTTGATCATACAGAATGTGAAAAAGATTTGGGAGTGATGATAAGCAGAAATCTAAAGCCAAGACAACAGTGTCTAAGTGTGCGCAATAAGGCTAACATATTACTAGGATTTATTTCAAGAAGTATAAGCAAAAGTTATTTTACAGCTCTATACATCACTAGTGAGACATTTAGATTATGCAGCTCAGTTTTGGTCTTGATACAGGATGGATATAGATTCATTGGAGAACATACAGAGAAGAATGACTAAAATGATTTACAGTATAAGAAATCTCCCGTATGAAGATAGACTTAGAGCGTTGAATCTCCACTCTCTGGAGAGACTTAGAATGAGGGGAGATATCATCGAGGTGTACAAGTGGATGATGGGCATAAACAAAGGAGATATTAATAAAATACTGAGGATATCGAACCAAGTAAGAGCCAGAAATAACGGATTTAAATTGGATAAATTTAGATTTAGAAAGGACATAGGCAAGTACTGGTTTTCGAACAGAGTTGTAGATGCGTGAAACAATCTTCCGAGTAGGGTGATAGAGGCTAGGACCTTGGGTGGCTTTAAAAAGAAATTGGACAAATATATGAGTGGGAGGGGCTGGGTTTGATTGGTGTCGTGAGTACGGGAGTAAATTCTTAGGTAGTGGTGGTTTTGATAAGGACTTGCCTTGTATGGGCCAGTAGGCCTTCTGCAGTGTTCCTCCATTCTTATGTTCTGTCTGTCTTTCTTGAAAACTGGGACTATATTTACTGTCTTCCACACCTCTGGCAGTTGCTCTATTTCGATAGATGTGTTGAAGATCGTTGTTAGTGACGCATACAGTGCTTCTGCTCCCTCTCTCAGGACCCATGGAGAGATGTTATCTGGGCCCACTGCTTTCGAGGCATCTAGTTCACATAGCTGTTTCTTCACCACTCCTCGGTTGTTTGTAGTGTGTACAGCACTTGTTGGTATGCCCTACCTCCCCGGTTTCCTGGAACCCTGACTGTCTCTACTAAAATACTTTTCTAAATCTTGAGCTGATCTCCTCACATACTTCCTGGTCCCTCCCTGTGATCTCTCCTCCTTTATAAAAATAATAATAATAATATCATAATAATGATAATAATAATAATAATAATAATAAATATATAATATCTTTATTTCTACAAGTACATGTACAAGGTATACAATCCTAGCTGACATTAATAATATACTGCTATATAGAAAGCCTCTTGTTATGCAGAGCATTTCGGGCAAATTAGGTTAGGTGCCCATATTACTGATGGGTGAACATGGACAACAGGTGTAAGGAAACACGCCCAGTGTTTTCACCCTTGCCGGGAATTGAACCCGGACACTCAGCGTGTGAAGCGAGAGCTTTTGCCACCAGCCCACGGGTAACCGTCCTTCCTTCCTCAGCCTGATTAGCTGTTCCTTGACTGTTGTCTGATTTGGCTTTCGATGCTGGCATTCTCGTATTGACGCTGGGCCTGCCTCCTTACCCATGCATATTCGTTTCTGGCTCGTCGGCTCGGATCCTTATTTTCCTGAGTCCTTTGTCTTCTATACTGTTTACATGTTATGGCGTACTTGACTTTATTCTCTCTACACCTTCGGGTAAATCATGGACTCACTCTGATCTTCGCATTGTTTCAGTTGCCATTTGGTAGGAACATCTCTGCACTTTGTGGTCAGGTGTTCCTTAATGTCACTCACCATCAGTTCTCTTTCCCACTGAACCTCGTGCAGTAATTGACTCATCCCTGTGTAGTCCCATTCTTAGAAGTTTTCTTCTTCCGTCCTTGAGTTGCTTCACCTGGAGGGTGGGTGGACCTGGAGGGTGGGTGGACCTGGAGGGTGGGTGGACCTGGAGGGTGGGTGGACCTGGAGGGTGGGTGGACCTGGAGGGTGGGTGGACCTGGAGGGTCTACCTACCTGGAGTCTACCTGGAGGGCATTCAAATTCAAATTCAAATTTATATATTTCTCTGTAAAAATTACAATGTGTGTTTTACATTTTAAGGACTAAGGACTATAATTACAAAGATGGTCGTTAGCATGCCTAGCATGGCTGGGCACGCTAGACATTTCGGGCAGACTTAATACTAGGTTTGCTCCAATATTGGAGTAAATCAGGCAAATTTACTCTATACAATGATTATACTGGTATTAAGGTTAGGTAATTGTAGTGATTAACTAGGTTTACAAAATTGAGGTAGTATAAAAATTAGTTTATATATTAATGGAAATGGTGACGTGTTGGCATGACACAGTTTCTATATTGGTGTGTCTTAGGCAAACATATGACTAGCTTAAGAATTATGAAGCAATAGTTGTATTAGAATCTTGGTTACAGTCTTGTGCAGAATTAAGGGGGAATCACAGATATCAATAAGTGTAATTTTGTTGTGGATATGTGCAAGGTAAAGTAATTATCATGTGGTTAGCTACCTGGAAAATTTACCTGGAGAGAATTCCAGGGGTCAACGCCCCCGCGGCCCGGTCCGTGACCAGGTAAGTGAGATAAGATGTTTTTTAACGGTGCTTTTGAAAATGGAGGTTGTTGTCTGCAGTTCTAGAGTTTTCAGGGAGGGAGTTCCAGATTTTAGGCCCTTTTATGTACATTGAATTTTTGTATAGATTTAGTCGGACACTGGGAATGTCAAAGAGATGTTTGTGTCTGGTATTATGTCTATGGGTTCTGTCACAACTGTCAAGAAAGAGTTTTAGCTCAGGGTTAAAGTTGGTATTTATGGTTCTATAAATGTAGATAGCAGAGTAGTAAGTGTGGATGTTCTGAACAGTGAGTAAGTTTAGGTCTTTGAAGAGTGGGGGGGGGTGTTGCCTAGCGTTGGATTGCGTGATAATTCTTACTGCGGCTTTTTGTTGGGTTATTATTGGTTTTAGGTGTCTTGCTGCTGTTGATCCCCAAGCACAAATGGCATATGTGAGGTAGGGATAGATAAGTGAATAGTATAGTGTGAGTAGGGCTGATTGTGGTACATAGTAACGTATATTAGAGAGGATCCCCACAGTTTTGGACACTTTCTTTGTTATGTGTTGGATATGGGTGCTGAATTTCAGGTTACTGTCGAGGTGAAGGCCTAGGAATTTGCCCTCATTATGTTTAGCAATAGGAGTGTTGTTGATCTTAATGTTTAATTGTGCATCACCTGCTCTGTTACCAGTGTTGAGTGTAAGTTTGTTGGCTGTCATCCATGTAGATATCAATTTATGGTGTCGAGTGTTTCAAGATTTGGGTGGGAGATGACATAAGTCGTGTAGTCAGCAAAGAGTATTGGTTTCAGGTGTTGTGATACATTGGGTAGATCATTAATGTATAAGAAGAAGAGCAGGGGACCAAGGACACTTCCCTGTGGTAGTCCATTATCAAGTGGTCGTGTCGAGGAGGTTGTGTCTTTAATGGTGACATACTGATACCTATTAGTAAGGTAGGATTTGAAGTATGCAAGTGCATGACCTCTTATACCATAGTGGTCAAGTTTGTGGAGTAGGATGCTGTGGTTTACTGTGTCGAAAGCTTTCATTAGGTCAATAAAAAGTCCTAATGGATATTCCTTATTTTCGAGTGCTGTGTAAAGCAGGTCTATCATTTTTACGATTGCATCGGTAGTGCTTTTATTTTTTCTGAAGCCAAATTGGCAGGGGTTGAGTATGCTTTGTGTTGTTATAAACGAGTATAATCTCTTGTGCAAAAGTTTCTCGAAGATTTTGGATAGCAACGGTAAGTTTGATATTGGACTATAGTTGTTAAGATCTGTGGGGTCACCGCCCTGGTGTATTGGTGTAACCCTTGCTGTTTTGAGCAGTGTCGGGAAAGTGCTAGTTTCTAGTGATTTGTTAAAAAGTAATGAAATAGCATGTGAAAGGACATGGGCGGCTCGCTTGTATAATAATGGTGGGACTTGAGACAGATTCCCTGATTTATTTTTAAGTGACTTGATTATCATGGTGACTTCAGTGGGTTCAGTAGGTGCAAGATATAAGGAGGATGGGAAATTCCCATCTAGGTAATCACTTGCTCGGGCATTGGTATCTGGGATTTTACTGGCAAGATTTGATCCTATGGTTGAGTTTAGTTTAGTTTGATATCTTTATTATGCACCCCATACCCATCCTGTGGGCGGTAGTCAAAAGATTACAGAGGTACATAATGGGTCCAGGGACTGGACCTCAAAGTTTGATAGCTGAGCAAGTTACAAAGGTAATGAACTCAGATGGTCACAATCATGACAAGTTACAAAGGTATTTGCAGATTACAGAGGTATATATAGGGTCCAGAGACTGGGCCCCAAAGTTTTGATAGCTGAACAAGGTACAATGGTAATTAATTCACTAGTTACAAGGTAATGAATCATGTAAGTAAATTTACTTACGTCTGTACATGGTTGCACTCATGAACAAATTATAAAGCAATGAGCAATCTATTAGTCTACACCCAGCCACAACTGTAATGAGTTATTGGTGCAAATTTTAATTGTTGGGTCACACACACACACATATACATATACACATACATATACACACACACACATACATGTATATACATACACACATACACATACACACATATATACATACACACACACACACACACGTGTCAATGCTTTATTTACAGGGAGCAAAGTCAGGGTATTTTTCCAGAATGGTCTGTAATATACCACTGTGGATAAAATACTTTGACATATCTTGAACATTTCTGAGTGAGTTGTCTCTGAATTCATTAATTTTATCGCACTCCAGTACATAATGACGCAGGGTGTGACAATAATCCAACTGGCAAAGTTTACATCTTGTTTGGTCTACATCTGGTGGTGGTGATTTAACCTCCTATGGTTAAGAAGAAGTCATTTATTTTGTTTACTGTATCAATAGGCTGTAGTGGTGTTTCATTTGGTTTAGTTAGGACAATATCCCTATTTTTTTTCAGTTTGTGGCCCAGAATCTGAGAGAGTGTTTTCCATGGATCAACGTCCCGCGGCCCGTTCTATGACCATGGGATGATTGGTGGGTGGACCTGGAGGGTGGGTGGACCTGGAGGGTGGGTGGACCTAGAGGGTGGGTGGACCTGGAGGGTGGGTGGACCTGGAGGGTGGGTGGACCTAGAGGGTGGGTGGACCTGGAGGGTGGGTGGACCTGGAGGGTGGATGGACCTGGAGGGTGGGAGGATGGGTGGGTGGACCTGGAAGGTGGGAGGATAGGTGGGTGGACCTTGAGGGTGGGAGGATGGGTGGGTGGACCTGGAGGGTGGGAGGATGGGTGGGTGGACCTGGAGGGTGGGAGGATGGGTGGGTGGATCTGGAGGGTGAGATGACTGGTGGATGGACTTGGAGGGTGGGATGATTGGTGGGTGGACCTTTAGGGTGGGATGATTGGTGAGTGGACCTTCTGGGTGGGAGGACCTGGAGGGTGGGAGGATGGGTAGGTAAACCTGGAGGGTTAGAGGATGGGTGGGTGGACCTGCAGGGTGGGAGGATGAGTGCGTTGACCTGGAGGATGGGTGGGTGGACCTGGAGGGTGGGAGGATGGGAGGATGGGTGGGTGGACCTGGAGGGTGGGAGGATGGGTGGGTGGACCTGGAGATGGGTAGTTGGTGAGATGAAATTGATCAGAAGAAACGGAGTGGGTGAAGCTGGTAGACAGTGTTGGGGTGGGTAGTGAGGATGGTAAGCAGTCTTGATCCAAGGATGGTGGGGTGATAGGTAGGGGTGTGCTAGCTACTCAGTCTTGAGGGTGGGTGGGGGTGTCATAGCTACTCAGTCTTGAGGGTGGGTGGGGGTGTCCTAGCTACTCAGTCTTGAGGGTAGGTAGGGGTATCCTAGCCACTCAGTCTTGAGGGTAGGTAGGGGTGTCCTATCTATTCAGTCTTGAGGGTAGGTAGGGGTATCCTAGCTACTCAGTCTTGAGGGTAGGTAGGGGTGTCCTAGCTACTCAGTCTTGTGGGTGGGTGGGGGTGTCCTAGCTACTCAGTCTTGAGGGGTAGGTAGGGGTTTCCTAGCTATTCAGTCTGAGGGTGGGTGGGGTATCCTAGCTACTCAGTCTTGAGGGTGGGTGGGGTGTCCTAGTCACTCGGTCTTGAGTGTAGGTAGGAGTGTCCTAGCCACCATCCTTGAGGGTAGGTAGGGGTGTCCTAGCCACCATCCTTGAGTGTAGGTAGGGGTGTCCTAGATACCATCCATGAGGGTAGGTAGGGGTGTCCTAGATACCATCCTTGAGGGTAGGTGGGGTGTCCTAGATACCATCCTTGAAGGTAGGTGGGGGTGTCCTAGCTACTCATCCTTGAAGGTAGGTAGGGGTGTCCTAGCTACTCAATCTTGAGGATGGGTGGGGGTGTCCTAGCTACTCAGTCTTGAGGGGTAGGTAGGGGTATTCTAGCTACTCAGTCTTGAGGGTAGGTAGGGGTATCCTAGCTACTCAGTCGTGAGGGTGGGTGGGGGTGTCCTAGCTACTCAATCTTGAGGATGGGTGGGGGTGTCCTAGCTACTCAGTCTTGAGGGTAGGTAGGGGTATCCTAGCTACTCAGTCTTGAGGGTAGGTAGGGGTGTCCTAGCTACTCAGTCGTAAGGGTGGGTGGGGGTGTCCTTGCTACTCAGTCTTGAGGGGTAGGTAGGGATGTCCTAGCTATTCAGTCTGAGGATGGGTGGGGTATCCTAGCTACTCAGTCTTGAGGGTAGGTAGGGGTGTCCTAGCTACTCAGTCGTGAGGGTGGGTGGGGTATCCTAGCTACTCAGTCTTGAGGGTAGGTAGGGGTGTCCTAGCTATTCAGTCTGAGGGTGGGTGGGGTATCCTAGCTACTCAGTCTTGAGGGGTATGTAGGGATGTCCTAGCTATTTACTCTGAGGGTGGGTGGAGTGTCCTAGTCACTCTGTCTTGAGGGTAGGTAGGGGTGTCCTAGATACCATCCTTGAGGGAAGGTAGGGGTGTCCTAGATACAATCCTTGAGGGTAGGTAAGGGTGTCCTAGCTACTCATACTTGAGGATAGGAAGGGGTGTCCTAGCTACTCATCCTTGAGGGTAGGTGGGGGTGTCCTAGCTACTCATCCTTGAGGGTAGGAGGGGGTGTCCTAGCCACAGCCTTGAGGACTGGTACGGGATCTACAACATAAAACCATCTAAGAACCAGTGTGACTGTAGACGACACCCGTCCGTCCTCTTCCACTTTTAGAAGACTTTAACCTGCTTAATTAACATTGAAATTATCTCTGACCGCGGGTTCGAAACCCACCCGTGGTATGGTTTGTTTGCAATTGTGTCATTACGATTTCGTGAGTCATGTTAACTCCAGTAGAGTTGTAATAGATGAAAAAGTATTTGAGGTGGTCAGTCCCTCAGCCTGGAGTGACCACCTCAAATACTTTTTCTTCAAGGTTGATGGACTGATTACATCACCTTTATTTCACTACTACACTACTGCCTCTGTATCTGACTGAAGAAGCCTACTGTGTAGGCGAAACGTTTCAACAGTAAAGATATCCAACTGTTGCACATGTGTCTTAATCTAGAAATATTTATTTCTAAGTTAATCCACGTTTACGACTCAGTCTAAGTACGTCATGAAGATAAAAATGAAAAAAAATAAATTAACAACTTACATGATGGAAAAACTAAACACACTGACAAAAATATCTTGAACTTAGTCTTATATTTAATATGTACCAATTATGAACCTCCACTGTGTCAATATAATTGTTAGTTCCCACTTGTAATATAAACCACACTATTATGAACATAAATTAATCGTGTTAAACTCTCGCACAAAACATAAATTGCAAGTTTCAATAATTAAGAAGTTCATAAGCATAGGCACTAGTTTTTTTAAATACATCAGCCCGTCTTCCTCCGATGCTGGGCCACTCAAAAAAGAAATCATATTCACCATCACTTTTTCCACAAGCTGTCTTGCCTGAAGTGTGTCGGCATCACAACTCAAATAACTCTCCAAACTGTCTAAATTGCTTTGCATAAGTCACTTGACAGTGACTTAAGTAGAACTTTTTTAAACTGCTAAAATATCATATTATATTTCAGGTTCTGTGATGGTGGCAGACGTAGAGAACCAGAAGACTCCTCTCTTGTCCTTACAAGAGAAGGAGTTGAGAGTAGATGGTATCAATAGCTTGCTGGAGAATGACAACGTCGGTAAATTGCTTGAAATTTTGAATGAATGGGGAAAGCACAGCGTGTGGCAACCTGGGCCTAATAACAAGGAGATGGCACTTACTGAAACATCGCTTCACGTCGCTGTCAGAAAGAAAGCCCCCAAATGTCTACAGGCTTTACTAGATGAAAACCCACCTGAAGAGGTCCTCGATGCCCCAGATCATGATGGAGCCACGCCATTACTGGTGGCAGTGGCACAAGCACAGCCTAATCTTGCTAAGATGCTCCTTAATGCAGGAGCTCACATTAATGCTCGTAATGACAAAGGCCAGAGTGTGCTGCATATCTTGACTTATGTTACCGCAAGAGGATCTGAATCAGAAGAAACCTTGCAGGATCTGACAGATTTGCTTTTATCTCGGCCAGACATTGACTTGGAGTCTCATGGAAATCTCACGCCACTAGCAGCAGCAGCATCAAGGTTGCCTCAGGGGGTTGGAGCTCCCAGAAGTGGTGGTCTGATTAGCCTTTGCAGGAAGCTAGTGAAGGCAGGAGCTTCTCTTCAGGAAGATGGTGGGGATGACAATATTAAGGAGATTCTGCTACGCAAGCAGGCTCTTCCTATAGTCTTAATGGGTATTGAACAACGACCTGCCCCTAAAAGGCCTGTAAAATCACAGTTCTTGGATATAATATTAATGGGGAAAAACATAAATGAAGTTAAGACATTCCTGGAAAATCTGTCATCTGAAGATGCTCTTGCTGCAGTCAATTGTCGGCTTGGAAAACAAACTCTTCTTTTTTATGCCATCGACAAAAGAAAGGAAGATTTAGTAAAAGTTTTAATTGAATTTAAAGCAAAGCCATGGCTGTTAGAAGTAACAAACGAACTCCCCATTCATCGAGCTGCTTCTCGAGGCCATTGGTCTATTTTCAATCTTGTCATTAATCACATGAAGGTTGAAGATAAACCAGTTGATCTCAAAGATTACACTGTCAGTATTATCCAGAAGCTAATGGAGAGCAATAAGAAAAAGAAGGACACTCCTCCTGAGATCAGTCATTCAAAGTGCCTGCAAAGACTAATGCAAGACGATGTCACCTTGAACTTGAACCAGGAGTGGATGGGCCAGACTGCACTGCATGTGGCTGCCTCCTTCAACAACCAGGAAGCCATGAGGGAGTTTCTTTGCAAAGGAGCTTTCCTTGGTGCCCGTCAAACACTAGTAGCCCACGACCACACCAACATTCTAGACTCGCTTTCGCCAGCAACCTTAGAGAGAACTATGGATGGCTGCATCGTACACCAGCCAACAAACAATGATATTTCCGAACATGAAAACATCCTCAGTGAAGACCATATGCTAAAACTTGATTATCGGTTCCTTGTGCCTCCAACCGATGACCACACTAAGAAAGGGAAGAGTATAAATGAGAGTGAAACTCTAATGAACCTCAGCAGAAGCAAGCAGCACAGACACGCCATAAAACACCCTCTGGTACAGGTTCTCTTGAATGTCAAGTGGCGCAAAGTTCTGCCTCTTTACCTTCTTAATTTAGGCATTTATTTTATTTTTGTCATTATTCTTACAGCGTTTGTTTACAGTATTAAGGATTTACGCACACTTGAAGCACAGATCGAGAATTATCCTAATGCTGGATTAACCTATGCAGTCACTGAAGAAAGAATTAAAAGCAAGCAAGTTGCTGTGAACTGGCTCATGGTTTTCCTTCTCCCAGTCATAATATACATGATTATCAGAGAAGTTTTCCAGATCCTCTTCTCCAGAGACATTTACCTCAAGAACATCGAAAATTATTTGGAATGGTTCTTAGTGACGGTGGTAATAGTGATGTGTTCAACCACATTTACTTTTGATGTTACTCGTCACCTGGCTGCCTGGGTTGTCATCGTTGCTTGGTAAGTCACTTTACCAGATCACATTACCAGTGCCTTTATAACACTAAAATCTTGCATTATTATGTTAACTTATAGAAAAATATGTTTTATAATCTTTATTATTATTATTATTATTATTATTATTATTATTATTATTATTATTATTATTATTATTATTATTATTATTATTATAAAAAATGTGCTGAAATTGATCTTATTATATTCACGTACATTGTTTGTGTTCACCCAAAGGTGCAGATATAATATCAGACCTGTAGGTTAAAAAGTAATATTTACATAATTCATCCTGATGGTAAATGAAACACATAACACAGTATAATGTTCACTTGATGGTGTACGTAATGAAACTTTCCAACTAACTGGTGATATTCCACAGGTATGAATTCGTGTTGATCCTCGGACGGGCTCCTGGCCTGGCCATCTACGTCACAATGTTGAGACACGTCTCTTGGAACTTCCTCAAACTCATCTTCCTGTACGGAGCTCTCATTCTAGCGTTCACCATCAGCTTTAACATCATCTTACAGCCCACTGGTGTTGATCAGGTACATCAAAGGTAGTATTGGTTAACAGAGAAGCATGAAACTGGTCACACAGCAGCTGGTCAATGTGAAGCACTGTACTCAGGTCTGCTCCTGGAAAGGAATAATGTCACCGGTTCCTTGGATTAAATTCACTAGTATCAAGTCATCCCCCCCTTGAAGAGTGCTAGTTTGTTTTGTGTATTTTTATTAACGGCTAACTTAGCCAGGCATTGTGTGACTGATAATTTAAAGTCATATAGCGAGACTGCTATATTATGTCCAGATGAATAGTTGAACATTTGAAACTGATGAGCATTCTGTAGTTATAAACGAAAACCTTGAAAGTGTGAAGAGAAAATATGGTATGGAAGCAGCCGGCGGCTCTGGTGCAAAGTTTTCAATGGTTCATTAAACTCGGTTTCAATATTTCTCTGTTTTCTCTATTATAGTTCTGTTCTGTTTAAAAATCTCTTCAATCTCAAAAAGAAAACATTTGTTTTTGTATTTTTAAGGAAAGTCAATTTTGATAAAAATAAAAATCATGGAAATGGTAGGTTGGTAACGCTTGAGTGTTTGAAGTCGATCTGAAAAGGCATTCTCTAGCTATTATATAGAAACCAGTTTTCTAAAGAAAATGGCAATTTAATATTTACGAAGCTTAAAGTGAAAGCCAAGTTTTCTTTTTAAAAAGCCCCACAATATGGAAAGTTTGAAGACTATCAGAAAAAGTGTAAGAAGTAAAAATCAGTGTTGTACCTGGGCAAGTAGATATTATTTTGTAGTAGACATTGTATGTTACCAGACATCACTGTTACATTGAATGGAATAACATCTTATTCCTGAAAGGTACACAACTGTTGCAAAAATAATCGACGTTTATTTAATATATAATGAAAAGCCTATGGCTATGCACAATATTCAAGCACATGGTTGGTAGCGTCTTCAGCTCACATTGAGGGGTCCGGGGATCGATCCCGGCACGGGTGGAATTTTGGACATGGTTCCTTTCACCTGCTGCCCCTGTGCACCTAGCAGTAAGTAAATACGTGGGTGTTAGTCGACTGTTGTGGGTCGCATCCTGGAGGACAAGATTAAGGACTCCAATAGAAATAAGGCAGCGAGTCCTCGATGACGTACTGACTTTACTGGGTTAATCACAGAACGGGTGGGGGTCGAACTCATGGCCAGCGAGTCCTAAAGTTCACAAGCCAGTGCGTTAACCACTGGACCAGCTAGCCTGCAAGTTTTAGGACTCGCTTGTCATGGGTTCGAATCCAACCCGTTCTGTGATTTGTTCGCAATCGTGTCATCACGATTGCGAGAGTTTACTGGGTTATCGTGGGTGGCTAATCTTCCGGGTTAAAAAATCCAAACAAAATGTTATGTTAACCTCTGTGGCGTAGCTTCAAACGTTGAAGAAAGATGTCTCCTAATTCAGAGACGGACAGTGTGTGCGTGAACATGTGTCAATTGTATACCTGGAGAGGGTTCCGGGGGGTCAACGCCCCCGCGGCCCGGTCTGTGACCAGGCCTCATGGTGGATCAGGGTCTGATCAACAAGGTTGTTACTGTTGGCCGCACGCAACCCAACGTACGAACCACAGCCCGGTTGGTCAGGTACTGACTTTAGGTGACTGTCCAGTGCCTTCTTGAAGACAGCCAGGGGTCTATTGGTAATCCCCCTTATGTATGCTGGGAGGCAGTTGAACAGACTTGGGCCCCTGACACTTACTGTGTTGTCTCTTATCGTGTATGTGTAAAATATTGTGAAATTTTGATTCCTGTTAATTATATTAGAATCCTCCTCCTCTAGATGTTTTCAATATTTACTAACTGACGCATCTTGCACCCAGGATAGTACCATTAAGTTTTCTTTCTGTGCGGCAAATTTGTTAATGTACTATTTTCTTTACATAAAACTTGTAATCGTTGGAGTCCGTGAGATAACTGCAGAATGCCTCCTCTGATCGGCTTCAAATTTTCAGCCCTGGAATGTTTACAGAAAGCAGAGTTTGAGTCGAGAATGTGCTCCATAAGTTCCAATTTGCCGGATTTATTAAATAAATAGTTATATAGATTTTCATTCAATAACTGAAGAATTCCTGGTCTTATGGACATCAAAATATTAACGCTGATATATTCCATAAGTAGAATAACAACAGCCTATAAGTTTAAACTGATTAAGAACAATTTTTTTTATTTTAATGAAATTGTTTACAAAACTTGGGAGCGCTGGATTCAGGGCAATTACTAGAGAATGACTTTTCTGATAGTCTTCAAACTTTCCATACTGTGGGGCTTTATTAAAAGAAAACTTGGCTTTCACTTTCAGCTTTGTATATATTAAATTGCCATTTTCTTTAGAAAACTGGTTTCTATATAATAGCTAGAGAATGCCTCTTCAGATCGACTTCAAACACTCAAGCGTTACCAACCTACCATTTTCATGATTTTTTTTTTTTTATCAAAATTGACTTTCCTTAAAAATACAAAAACAAATGTTTTCTTTTTGACATTGTAGAGAATTTTAAACAGAACAGAAATATAATAGAGAAAACAGAGAAATACTGAAACCGGCTTTTTTACAGTATTTATAATATTCACGAGTTTAAATGAACCATTGAAAACTTTGCACCAGAGCCGCCGGCGTCTTCCATACCATTTTTTCGTTTCTCACTTTCAAACTTTTCGTTCATAACTACAGAATGCTCATCAGTTTCAAATGTTCAACTATTCATCTACTACCAGGTGAAGGTTAGTGGAACACTAGTACTGATGTCCTCTGACCTAGTGTAGCCTAGTTAGAAGACGGGAAGCCTAGTTAGAAGACGGGAAGCCTAGTTAGAAGACGGGAAGCCTAGTTAGAAGACGGGAAGCCTAGTTAGAAGACGGGAAGCCTAGTTACAAGACGGGAAGTGTTGACAATTCTCAACCCCAAAATGGTATAGTAATATTTTGAAGAATGAGACACTTGTACAGCACTTGGGAATCTTATTCAGTCTGTCGGCTTTCTAACTCACTTACATCACATCTGTCAAACACTTGTCTAACCTACAGTCATGACCTACTTACACTAGTGGAGTTCTCCAGTGGTGATCCCGCCTCTTACACACCTGACTGCTGTATATAAGACACTTCTCCGAACATGTGCCGGGCCGGAGATACCAGCGAACCTACAACAACATGTGCTGTACTTAGTGGGTCATCTATATAATTAAGACCTCTGTCAGGAGATATATGCTGTACTAACATATGCAGTACTAACATATGTTGTACTAACATATGCTGTACTAACATATGCTGTACTAACATATGCTGTACTAACATATGTTGTACTAACATATGTTGTACTAACATATGCTGTACTAACATATGCTGTACTAACATATGCTGTACTAACA
The DNA here is from genome assembly GCA_009830355.1 of Cherax destructor. NCBI lineage: Eukaryota > Metazoa > Arthropoda > Malacostraca > Decapoda > Parastacidae > Cherax > Cherax destructor. Next base: position 20,306 of record WNWK01012758.1, on the reverse strand, counting down.
TATGTTGTACTAACATATGTTGTACTAACATATGCTGTACTAACATATGCTGTACTAACATATGCAGTACTAACATATGTTGTACTAACATATGTTGTACTAACATATGCTGTACTAACATATGCTGTACTAACATATGCAGTACTAACATATGTTGTACTAACATATGCTGTACTAACATATGCTGTACTAACATATGCTGCACTAACATATGCTGTACTAACATATGCTGTACTAACATATGCTGTACTAACATATGCTGCACTAACATATGCTGTACTAACATATGCTGTACTAACATATGCTGTACTAACATATGCTGTACTAACATATGCTGTACTAACATATGTTGTACTAACATATGTTGTACTAACATATGCTGTACTAACATATGCTGTACTAACATATGCAGTACTAACATATGTTGTACTAACATATGTTGTACTAACATATGCTGTACTAACATATGCTGTACTAACATATGCAGTACTAACATATGTTGTACTAACATATGTTGTACTAACATATGCTGTACTAACATATGCTGTACTAACATATGCAGTACTAACATATGTTGTACTAACATATGCTGTACTAACATATGCTGTACTAACATATGCTGTACTAACATATGCAGTACTAACATATGTTGTACTAACATATGCTGTACTAACATATGCTGTACTAACATATGCAGTACTAACATATGTTGTACTAACATATGTTGTACTAACATATGCTGTACTAACATATGTTGTACTAACATATGCTGTACTAACATATGCTGTACTAACATATGCTGCACTAACATATGATGTACTAACATATGCTGTACTAACATATGCTGTACTAACATATGCTGTACTAACATATGATGTACTAACATATGCTGTACTAACATATGCTGTACTAACATATGCTGTACTAACATATGCTGTACTAACATATGCTGCACTAACATATGCTGTACTAACATATGCTGTACTAACATATGCTGTACTAACATATGCTGTACTTTTCTCAAGATTGATGGACTGAACACATGGGCTCCAGGCTGAGGGACTGATTACCTCAAACTCCTCATCTTCCACCGTTCTTCTCTGTGATGGACTGAAGAAGTCACTGGCTTGCGAAACATTTCCTCGGTAAAGATTCCCAAGTGTTGGACAAGTGTCTCATTCTTCAACTTATCACAGTAATGTTTTGCATTACGTAGCTGCATCACACTTCCTGATGGTGGGTCCCCTTGATGTTAGTGAGGAGCTCTTGATCCAAGAAACTGGACTTATCCTCCCTTTGCTTGGATCGAATCTGAATGTGTCACATTTCGTAGGCGCCATGTGACCTTTACGGGTTTATTGGTGATTTCCCCTGATTTAAATAAAATAATTGTGAACGGCATCAATCTTTAATGTCTAATGCAGCGTATGAAGTGGACGAATTGTTTTTTGGTTATTATAGGCTGTGTGGGCACAAAGTTTATTGGATTCTCTGCAATAACTGGAAAATGCTTCTTCTGGTCGATTTTAAACTTTCACTGCTGATGTGTGTTTTCCCCTCGACGGAAACTTTATTTTGATTTTAGGTTGTGTAAGTTTTAATAGACCAGTTTTATTAATAAAAATGTTTTTGACGAAATCACTGGAGAATGTTTCTTCTGGTGAGTAGTAAGCTTGACTTTACTGGGCTGTCGTAGCCCAGTAAAGTCAAGCTTGGAAATAAATGGTATAAAATACCGACACAATGGAAATATAAACACATAAGCAGTATAATGTGATCCTTTATTGACAACGTTTCGCCCACGCAGTGGGCTTTATCGAGTCACAAACAGATCTGTTTGTTGTACTAACACAGTGGGCTTTATCAAGTCACAAACAGATCTGTTTGTGACTTGATAAAGCCCAGTGTGGGCGAAACGTTGTCAATAAAGGATCACATTGTACTGCTTATGTGTTTATATTTCCAAAGTCAAGCTTACTACTCGGACTTAGCATGTGCGCCCTCAGGACTATTATTAAAAAATTGTATGTTATGTACCCAAAGCTTAAATATAACTTACTTAATTACTTAGAAACTGGTCAGTCTTACTAAGAGAAAATTTTGGATAAATTTGGACCTCTGTACATCCCAATTTGCGTTTTTTTTTTTGGTGGGGGGGTGGTGGGAAGAAACTGAGAAAAAGAAATACTGTGTTTCATGTGATACTTTCTGAGTGCCACATCTGATTACCTTGAACCCCTCAAAGTTGGTAACTTGATATTGCAATTTCAAAGCAGCTTTAAACTTAATGTGCTTGTGTATTTTAGGATATTGATGTCTCAGAGATAACAAGAGAGAGTCTCTTCAGTTTAGCTACAAAGTTAGTTATTTTTAGTGGAAGGTTTGAATTAGAATTGGGCTGTGTATGTTCTAATTTACCATTTTATAATAGGATTTGTTTCCATATGATTTGTGAATGTCTCCTCTGAGTCACATCAGATCTTCAATGCCAATACTTTACTGCATAACAAACCTATGCTGCATTCTGCATTATTTCTTTCGCTTATATTAAGGTACAGATCACTGAAGTAAAGTATTACAAGGATAACTTTCTTGGATCATGCAGTGACCTTAATATCTAATGTTTAACATACAATGTGGTATTAGTAATAGTTGTATCGTAATTTTAACACTATTTACATTTTTCTATTACCTATTGTACTGTATTTTACGAATATGGTTTGCGTGCTTTAGTGTGTGTGTGTACTCACCTAGTTGTGGTTGCAGGGGTCAAGTCACAGCTCCTGGCCCCTCTTCGCTGGTCGCTACTAGGTCCGCTCTCTCCCTGCTCTATGAACTTCATCGCATCTCTTCTTAAAGCTATGTATGGAGTCTGCCTCCACTATTTCACTCTCCAGATTGTTCCAATTCCTAACATCCATATGACTCATCTGAGTTTTCAACCTCCAGTTGTGTCCCCTTGTTCCTGTGTCCCATCTCTGAAAAATTCTAGTCCTCTCCAACTTGTCAATTCCTCTCAGTATTTTGTACGTCGTTATCATGTCCCCCTTATCCCTCCTCTCCTCTAGTGTCATCAGGTTGAGTTCCCTTAATTTCTTCTTGTAGGGCATACCCCTTAGCTCCTGGACTAATCTTGTTGCAAACTTTTGCACTTTCTCCACTTTCTTGACGCGCAAGGCACCTAAAGTCGGTACCTGACCAGCCAGGCTGTGGTTCGTACGTTGGACTGCGTGAAGCCAGCAGTAACAGCCTGGTTGATCAGGCCCTGATCCACTATGAGGCCTGGTCCCAGACCGGGCCGCGGGGGCGTTGACCCCCGGAACTCTCTCCAGGTGTGGGTTCCATACTGGTGCTGCATACTCCAATATGGGCCTGATGTACACGGTGCACAGTGTCGTGAATGAGTCCTTACTTTGTTAATACGCTGTTCTTAGGTTTGCCAGGCGCCCATATGCTGCAGCGGATATTTGGTTGATGTGCAAATTAGGACATGTGCTCGGTATAATGCTCACCCCAAGATCCTTTTCCTTAAGTGAGGTTTGCAGCCTTTGATCTCCTAGCCTGTACTCCATGTGCGGTCTTATTTGCCCTTCCCCAAGCTTCATGACTTTGCATTTGGTGGTGTTAAACTCCAGAAGCATTTGTTGGACCGGGCTTGCAGACTGTCCGGATTCCCTTGAAGTCTTACCTGATCCTCGCCCACTTGCATTCTTCTCATTAGTTTAACATCGTCTGTGAACAGGGACACCTCTGAATCTATCCCTTCCATCATGTCATTCACATATGCAAGAAACAGCACCGAACCTAAGACTGACAATTATGGAACTCCACTCGACACATTCGCCCAATCTGACACCTCATCAAGTACCAGCATTCATTGTTTCCTTCCTGTCAGGTATTTCCTGATTCATTGCTGTGCTTTTCCTGTCTGTTCCTCTAGTTTTTGAACCAGTCTCTTCTGTTTTACTTTGTCGAAAGTCTTCTTAAAACCCAAGAATATACAGTCGACCTATTCCTCTCTCTCTTACTTCTGTTATCTTGTCATAGAACTCCAGTAAGTTTTTGACACACGATTGTGCTGGTTGTCATGTATGAGACCATTCCTTTCTAGATATTCCACCACTTTTTCCGATAATATTATCCGTGACTTTACATACTTGGAATATACCTGGAGAGGGTTCCGGGGGTCAACGCCCCCGCGGCTCGGGGTCCACCTCATGGTGGATCAGGGCCTGATCAACCAGGCTGTTACTGCTTGCTGCACGCAACCCGACGTACGAACCACAGCCTGGTTGGTCAGGTACTGACTTTAGGTGCCTGTCAAGCGCCTTCTTGAAGACAGCCAGGGGTCTATTGGTAATCCCCTTTATATATGCTGGGAGGCAGTTGAACAGTCTTGGGCCCCTGACACTTATTGTGTTGTGTCTTATCGAGCTAGTGGCACCCCTGCTTTTCATTGGGGGGATGTTGCATCGTCTGCCGAATCTATTGCTTTCATAGGGAGGGATTTTCGTGTGCAAGTTTGGTACTAATCCCTTTAGAATTTTCCAGGTGTATATGATCATGTATCTCTCCCGCCTGCATTCTAGGTGAGTACAGACCGGGCCGCGGGGGCGTTGACCCCAGGAACTCTCTCCAGGTAAACTCTCCAGGTAAATTCCCAGTAATTTAGGTGTTTTATCGCAGTTGTGTGCCGTGAAGGTTCTCTGTACATTTTCTAGGTCAGCAATTTTACCTGCCTTGGTTTTTTATTCTCACAAAAAATAGAAGATTTACTGTTATGTATACAACTGCATCATTGTAAAAATGGTATAAATAATATCAGAGCACTTGTGCATGAATATTAGACTCTCCAGTTGATGTGTATTGGACACATGGTGTGATTTGTTTACTCTTTAGTGTGCATCAATATTCCAGCCTAGATAGACCAAGAGACCTGAAGAGTGTCATCATGGGCTTGGCATCCCTAGTTTTGAAGGTTCTCCTTATCCATCCTGTCATTTTTCTAGCAGATACGATTAATACACTGTTATGGTTTTTGAAGGTGAGACCCTCTGACGACATTGGTCTGTAGTTTAATGCTGCCAGTCTGTTTCCTTTCTTAAAAATTGGGACTACGTCTGCTGTCTTCCACACATCAAGCAGTTGCCCTGTTTCGATAGATTTATTGAAAATTGTACGTATGCGTGTGTGCGTGTGCGTGTTTGTGCTGCAACATTGTAAATCCACCCACCGTGTAAATCAAATCAATTAATAAAACATATTTTTTTGTTGTCAGGACACAGACTTCCGTGACTTCTGGTCGACACTTCCCAAGGCGATAGTTATGGCCACTGGAGAGTTTGAGTACTCAGATTTAAGCCAACACTTTTCTCGCAAGCTGATCTTCTTGGCCTCAGCTCTACTTATTTTCCTCCTCTTCTTGTTCCTCATCTTTCTTGTCCTCATGAACGTCATGAATGGGCTGGCAGTCACGGATACTCAGGTATGCTCACTCTTCTATTATTTATGTAATATATATTCTTATTTGCAGTAGAAAGTGCTCAGTCTATAAGGGTCAGACAGCGCAACATGGAAAATGTCAAAATGATGGGAGAGGTACCGAAGAAAAGAGACAGAGAGAAAGGAAGAGAGGAACAGGTCAGCACAGGGTTTATCAGGGAGGACTATGTTTAACATGAGCTGTTGTCAGCAATGAAGGCGACAACAGTGTTGCTTTGAGCGACTTTGGTGACAACAACACCATCAGTGGTGGTGGAGGTAGTACAAGAAGCTACGGCTATAAGATGTAGCAAATTTTGATGAATGTGGAAGCGTTCCCTCTGTTTAGACTGAAAGATTAATGTCGGGGTGTGTAGGTTAGATCCGAGGAAAAGGAGGTAAGCTCCAATACTTTATACTATATCAAGAGCCCTTAGGCTTTGACTATGACAAGGGACCCTCCCTGCCCCTTAGCCTTTCACTGTGACAAGGGACCCTGCCTGCCCCTAAGACTTTCACTGTTACAATGGACCCTCCCTGTCCCCTAGACTTATATACTAAAGCATTTAAATATTTTATATAAATGTGCATGAAATTCAGTTTTGTTAATGTTAATTAGATCATTCATTGAATATTCACCTGAGGGGTGAATTTTTGTCAAACAGGCTTTAAACCTCACTAACAAAGATCATTGTTATATACTGTATTATGTTTTGATATTGATAACTACTGTTATATGAAGTCATATTTAATGTTGCTACATTAAACATATCTTCATATACAATGAAGCATGAGTCACGACAGTGACTAAAGCTCTTGCTTCACACGGCGAGGGCCTGGGTTCGATTCCCAGCCAGGGCAGAAACATTGGGCGTGTTTCTTTACACCTGTTGTCTATGTTCTCCATCATTAAAATGGGTACCTGGGAGTTAGTCGACTGGTGTGAGTCGCATCCTGGGACACTGACCTAATCTGCCCGAAATGCTCAGCATAACAAGGGACTTTCTATATAGTAGTATGTCACTGATGTCAGCTAGGCCTGTATACCATTTACATGTACTTGTAGTAAATAAAGATATTATTATTATTATTAAGGTGATGATTGTTTTCAGAAAGTAGTGGAAGATTCAACACTGTATTCGCTCACGTCACGCTTGGAGTTGATCTACCTCATAGAGTCCTTCTTCCTCACCTGTCCTGGACTTCGCTCTCACATTGATAAAGTTCAGCTGCTCTCAGGAAATAAGTACAAGCCTATTATATACGCCCAAATAAATAAACATATCAAGAAACACAGACTCTTATCTGGGAAGAAGGAAGAGTTCTTGAGCTCACTGGATGACCATGCAGCAGAATGCCTCAGGTATCCTCAAATGAATATGAATAATTTTATTTACAGTATCTTTAAATTAAATGTATCATAGTGACTGTGTATGCGACGCTTCGTTGCTGTTGTACTCCAGTTGGCAATTATCTTGCATGAGTCCTATGAATCCTTAATTCTATTCTATGCTTGTTGAAAGTAACTCTTAGTCTTTATAATGTTTACTTACACATTAATACTTTTACTGACATGCTATTGTCATCTTTCACCTGTCAATGTATTTACTGTAAAATTATAACCTCACAGAAGCCATCGACTGCAAGCAGTGGCTGAGCATCCTGAAGGAGGTGGTGACCCTCTCAGCCAGTACCTCCCTCTCTTACAACACCTACACAACGTTTTGGGTTACGATTCCCAAGATGTGCAACACTCCAGACGATAGAAAATGTTATAAAACATACAAATGTCTTTCTAATATTCTTCGAATGTGAATGTTCTAGTTTGAATGAGTTTGTTTTGAAAATTCATTAGTTGAAAATATTAAAAATAATTTATATTCATATGGGGCAAATTTGAGGAGCAAGCTTAAAAAAAATGGTATTTCACTTCATTTTCTTTGTGTTGCGGCAACAATTATTGTTGTGAATAGTAAGTGGTAAGATTTTGCCAGAAGGAATTATTACTGACCAGCTGCAGGTACCTGCAGCTGGTATTGTTGCACTAGTAATACATCACCAGGTACCTGCAGCTGGTGTTGCTGCACTGGTAATACATCACCAGGTACCTGCAACTGGTGTTGCTACACTGATGATACATCACCAGGTACCTGCAGCTGGTGTTGCTACACTGGTAATACATCACCAGGTACTTGCAGCTGGTGTTGCTACGCAGGTAATACATCACCAGGTACCTGCAGCTGGTGTTGCTACACTGGTAATACATCACCAGGTACCTGCAGCTGGTGTTGCTACGCAGGTAATACATCACCAGGTACCTGCAGCTGGTGTTGCTACACTGGTAATACATCACCAGGTACTTGCAGCTGGTGTTGCTACGCAGGTAATACATCACCAGGTACTTGCAGCTGGTGTTACTACGCAGGTAATACATCACCAGGTACCTGCAGCTGGTGTTGCTACGCAGGTAATACATCACCAAATACTTGCAGCTGGTTTTGCTACACTGGTAATACATCACCAGGTACTTGCAGCTGGTGTTGCTACGCAGGTAATACATCACCAGGTACCTGCAGCTGGTGTTGCTACGCAGGTAATACATCACCAGGTACTTGCAGCTGGTGTTGCTACACTGGTGATACATCACCAGGTACTTGCAGCTGGTGGATCCCGGGCTACAACCTATACAGGTGTGACAGAGTGAATAGGCTAAAGGGGTTGCTCTGTATATCACAGGTCACTTATGTGTCAGAACTACTAAATGCCTCAAATGATGTGTTGAAGTACACAATAAAGTCAGAATCAAAACCTGGTCATCGTGGTTGTCTACAAGCCCCGGATGCAACGCCCCAGCAATTCCAGGAACAGCTTCTGAAAATTGACCACTGCCTGGAAAATCTTCCAGCTCCTGCCCCCAACATCTTGCTACTGGGGATTTCAACCTCAGGCACCTAAAATGGAGGAACATTGCAAACAATGTGGTAGCAGAGATAACACCAGGAGGCAGCTCAGATGAAAATTCACACATGCATGAACTTTTAAATCTCTGCACCAAGTTCACCTTAAACCAGCAAATAGTAGAGCCCACAAGATTAGAGAATACGCTGGACCTCATCTTCACCAACAATGATGATCTGATACGAAATGTCATCATATCAAAAACAATATACTCAGATCACAACATAATAGAGGTCCAGACATGCATGCGGGAGCTCCAGATCAACAAAATGTGATCAGCCGTGAGGGAGCTTTCTCCAAATTCAACTTCAATAACAAAAACATAAGGTGGGACCAAGTAAACCAAGTCCTAAATGATATAAACTGGGAAGATTGCCTAAGCATCACGGATCCCAACCTATGTCTTGAACAAATTAACTCTGTGGTACTTGAGGTTTGCTCAAGGCAAATTCCCTTAAGGAAAAGGAGGAGAAGATGCAAACTAGAAAGAGAGAGGCGCTCCCTATACAGGCGAAGGCACAGAATAACGGAGCGGCTACAGGAGGCCAATATCTCTGAAATACGTAGGGGGACACTAGTCAGAGAAATAGCAAACATCGAATTAAAACTAAAGGAATCTTATAGGAATCAAGAGACACGTGAAGAACTAAGAGCCATAAATGAAATTGAAAGAAACCCTAAGTATTTCTTTTCCTATGCAAAATCAAAGTCGAGAACAACAACCAGTATTGGGCCCCTACTTAAACCGGATGGGTCCTACACAGATGACAGCAAGGAAATGAGTGAGTTACTTAAATCCCAGTATGACTCAGTCTTTAGCGAGCCACTAACCAGACTGAAAATCGAAAACCTAAATGATTTTTTCATGAGAGTGCCACAGAACTTGACAGACGCATGCCTTTCTGACATCATCACTACGCCAAATGACTTTGAAAAGTCAATAAATGACATGCCCATGCACTCGCTCCAGGCCCAGACTCATGGAACTCCGTGTTCATCAAGAACTGCAAGAAGCCCCTATCACATGCTTTTAACATCCTATGGAGAGGGAGCATGGACACTGGGATCGTCCCGCAGCTACTAAAAACAACAGACATAGCCCCGCTCCACAAAGGGGGCAGTAAAGCAATAGCAAAGAACTACAGACCAATTGCGCTAACGTCCCATATCATAAAAATCTTTGAAAGGGTTCTAAGAAGCAAGATCGCCACCCATCTTGATACCCATCAATTGCACAACCCAGGACAGCATGGGTTTAGAGCAGGCCGCTCCTGTCTGTCCCAACTACTGGACCACTACGACAAGGTCCTGGATGCTCTAGAAGATAAACAGAATGCAGATGTTATATACACAGATTTTGCAAAAGCCTTTGACAAGTGTGACCATGGTGTAATAGCACACAAAATGCGTGATAAAGGAATAACAGGAAAAGTTGGTAGATGGATTTATAATTTCCTAACACATAGAACACAAAGAGTAGTAGTCAACAGAGTAAAGTCTGAGGCAGCTACTGTGAAAAGCTCTGTTCCACAAGGCACAGTACTTGCTCCCATCCTATTCCTCATCCTCATATCAGACATTGACAGGGATATAAGCCACAGTGCTGTGTCTTCCTTTGCAGATGACACCCGAATCTGTATGACAGTGTCCACCGTTGAAGACACTGCAAGACTCCAAGCAGACATAAACCAAATCTTTAAATGGGCTGCAGAAAACAATATGAAGTTCAATGATGAGAAATTTCAATTACTCAGATACGGAAAACGGGAAGAAATTAAAATCTCATCGGAGTACAAAACTAATTCCAACCACACAATAGAGCGAAAAACTAATGTCAAAGACCTGGGAGTGTTCATGTCAGAGGATCTCACCTTCAAGGACCATAACAATGTAGCAATTGCATCTGCTCGAAAAATGACAGGATGGATAATGAGAACCTTCAAAACCAGGGATGCCAAGCACATGTTGACACTTTACAGATCGCTTGTTCTATCTAGGCTGGAATATTGCTGCACACTAACTGCACCTTTCAAGGCGGGTGAAATTGCTGACCTTGAAAATGTGCAGAGAACCTTCACGGCACGCATAAGTGCGATAAACCACCTCAACTACTGGGAACGCTTGAAGTTCCTAAACCTGTACTCTCTAGAACGCAGGCGGGAGAGATACATTATTATATACACATGGAAAATTCTCGAGGGCTTAGTACCAAACTTGCACACAAAAATCACTCCCTACGAAAGCAAAAGACTCGGCAGGCGATGTAACATTCCCCCAATGAAGAGCAGGGGTGCCACTAGCACGTTGAGGGACAACACAATAAGTGTGAGGGGCCCAAGATTGTTCAACTGCCTCCCAGCATACATCAGGGGATTACCAACAAGCCCCTGGCTGTCTTCAAGCAGGCACTGGACAGGCACCTCAAGTCGGTACCTGATCAGCCGGGCTGTGGTTCGTACGTTGGACTGCGTGCGGCCAGCAGTAACAGCCTGGTTGATCAGGCTCTGGTCCAACAAGAGGCCTGGTCACGGACCGGGCCGCGGGGGCGTTGACCCCTGGAATTCTCTCCAGGTAGACTCTCCAGGTAGCAGGTAATACATCACCAGGTACCTGCAGCTGGTGTTGCTACGCAGGTAATATATCACAAGGTACCTGCAGCTGGTGTTGCTACACTGGTAATACATCACCAGGTACTTGCAGCTGGTGTTGCTACGCAGGTAATACATCACCAGGTACTTGCAGCTGATGTTGCTACACTGGTGATACATCACCAGGTACTTGCAGCTGGTGTTGCTACGCAGGTAATACATCACCAGGTACCTGCAGCTGGTGTTGCTACGCTGGTGATACATCACCAGGTACTTGCAGCTGGTGTTGCTACACTGGTAATACATCACCAGGTACTTGCAGCTGGTGTTGCTACGCTGGTAATACATCACCAGGTACTTGCAGCTGGTGTTGCTACACTGGTAATACATCACCAGGTACTTGCAGCTGATGTTGCTACGCAGGTAATACATCACCAGGTACTTGCAGCTGGTGTTGCTACACTGGTAATACATCACCAGGTACTTGCAGCTGGTGTTGCTACGCAGGTAATACATCACCAGGTACCTGCAGCTGGTGTTGCTACGCAGGTAATACATCACCAGGTACCTGCAGCTGGTGTTGCTACGCAGGTAATACATCACCAGGTACCTGCAGCTGGTGTTGCTACGCTGGTGATAGATCACCAGGTACTTGCAGCTGGTGTTGCTACGCATGTAATACATCACCAGGTACCTGCAGCTGGTGTTGCTACGCTGGTAATACATCACCAGGTACCTGCAGCTGGTGTTGCTACGCTGGTGATACATCACCAGGTACTTGCAGCTGGTGTTGCTACGCTGGTAATACATCACCAGGTACCTGCAGCTGGTGTTGCTACGCTGGTAATACATCACCAGGTACCTGCAGCTGGTGTTGCTACGCTGGTGATACATCATCAGGTACCTGCAGCTGGTGTTGCTACACTGGTGATACATCACCAGGTACCTGCAGCTGGTGTTGCTACGCTGGTGATACATCACCAGGTACCTGCAGCTGGTGTTGCTACGCTGGTGATACATCACCAGGTACCTGCAGCTGGTGTTGCTACGCTGGTGATACATCACCAGGTACTTGCAGCTGGTGTTGCTACGCTGGTGATACATCACCAGGTACCTGCAGCTGGTGTTGCTACACTTACAATACTTTATCTGATCCACTTGTTGTTTCAGAACGCACGTCACACACGAACATTATTACAGTAATAATTAATATCCAGTCAGACTGAAATATCATCATAAGTGTCAGTCTCCTATGAGGAGGTTATTTGTGTATACCTGGAGTCTACCTGGAGAGAATTCCAGGGTCAACGCCCCGCGGCCGGTCCGTGACCAGGCCTCTTGTTGACCAGAGCCTGATCAACCAGGCTGTTACTGCTGGCCGCACGCAGTCCAACGTACGAACCACAGCCCGGCTGATCAGGTACCGACTTGAGGTGCCTGTCCAGTGCCTGCTTGAAGACAGCCAGGGGCTTGTTGGTAATCCCCTGATGTATGCTGGGAGGCAGTTGAACAATCTTGGGCCCTCACACTTATTGTGTTGTCCCTCAACGTGCTAGTGGCACCCTGCTCTTCATTGGGGAAATGTTACATCGCCTGCCGAGTCTTTTGCTTTCGTAGGGAGTGATTTTGTGTGCAAGTTTGGTACTAAGCCCTCGAGAATTTTCCATGTGTATATAATAATGTATCTCTCCCGCCTGCGTTCTAGAGAGTACAGGTTTAGGAACTTCAAGCGTTCCCAGTAGTTGAGGTGGTTTATCGCACTTATGCGTGCCGTGAAGGTTCTCTGCACATTTTCAAGGTCAGCAATTTCACCCGCCTTGAAAGGTGCAGTTAGTGTGCAGCAATATTCCAGCCTAGACAGAACAAGCGATCTGTAAAGTGTCAACATGGGCTTGGCATCCCTGGTTTTGAAGGTTCTCATTATCCATCCTGTCATTTTTCGAGCAGATGCAATTGCTACATTGTTATGGTCCTTGAAGGTGAGATCCTCTGACATGAACACTCCCAGGTCTTTGACATTAGTTTTTCGCTCTATTGTGTGTTGGAATTAGTTTTGTACTCCGATGAGATTTTAATTTCTTCACGTTTTCCGTATCTGAGTAATTGAAATTTCACATCATTGAACTTCATATTGTTTTCTGCAGCCCATTTAAAGATTTGGTTTATGTCTGCTTGGAGTCTTGCAGTGTCTTCAACGGTGGACACTGTCATACAGATTCGGGTGTCATCTGCAAAGGAAGACACAGCACTGTGGCTTATATCCCTGTCAATGTCTGATATGAGGATGAGGAATAGGATGGGAGCAAGTACTGTGCCTTGTGGAACAGAGCTTTTCACAGTAGCTGCCTCAGACTTTACTCTGTTGACTACTACTTTTGTGTTCTATGTGTTAGGAAATTATAAATCCATCTACCAACTTTTCCTGTTATTCCTTTATCACGCATTTTGTGTGCTATTACACCATGGTCACACTTGTCAAAGGTTTTTGCAAAATCTGTGTATATAACATCTGCATTCTGTTTATCTTCTAGAGCATCCAGGACCTTGTCGTAGTGGTCCAGAGTTGGGACAGACAGGAGCGGCTGCTCAAACCCATGCTGTCCTGGGTGTGGGATGTAGGTGACGTGGCATAGAGTGAGTCAAAGTTGGGGCCGGCGGCACCCTTGCGCCGCCTGTAGGTGAGGCAGTGAAACTCGAGTCGTAAACAAACAGAGTGCGGGCCGTCGAACACGTATTACCTTCCTAATATGTAAGTCAGTAATTACGTGTTATGTAGCATAAGGCACTGCACACCCACTATAGAGTTACGTCCGTACAGTGTACATTAATGATATATTAGGACTAGGAGGTACAATGTGCGCTTATCTAGTCAGGTGTGCATCCTAATTTGTGTACTTTGTTTCTTTGCAGCTAGGAGCATTCGCTATGTTGTATCTTAATAAAGGATTATCAGCACATCCCCGAATGTCTCTTTGACCATGCTCCTAGATATTACACATATTACACAAGTTACGGAGCTGGTGTGATAGCCTAGGCATACCCGGTGGGAATGGCTGTGTCGTTGAGTTGCGAGGCTGCAGGGTGCACAGAGGTGAAGACGGCAGATGACATGCCGACATGCATTGCACTGATGCAGTTACATCAGAGGAATGTGCATGACACTAGGGACACCGACAGAAACCTCCGAAATCAACCGCCCAACTCTACAGCACGGCATCGGTGAAGATGATTGGGCTGCATTTACCCGCAGGTGGACATGTTTAAGAACGGGACTGACCTAACGCCAGGTCAGGTCACTGCTCAGCTCCTGGCCTGCTGTGAGCCAGATTTAGAAGCCGCATTGTTCCGGGAAACCCCGACAATTGCTAGCAACTCTGAGACAGAGGTCTTAAACGCCATGAAACGACTCACGGTGCTGAGCGTGGCGCTGAGTGTGAGACGGGCAACACTGCTTCAGACGAAGCAGGACCCAGGGGAACACGTCAGGCAGTATGTGGCGAGACTACGGGGTTGGCCAATGTCTGTCATTGGACCAAAACTGGGACCTGTAGTGTGGCCACCTGCCCTGGCATCGTCGCCATGGACTACACGGATGACATTGTTAAATTGGTTCTCTTAACTGGTCTGGCAGATGACGACATCAAGAAGGAGGTCCTCGGGACAACAGACATTGACACACGAACTCTGAATGACACTGTCGGCCTCGTCGATAATAAAGAGACTGCCGCCCGTGCCATGGGGACTGAGAACCTACGGGTGGCGGCCAGTGGCTACAAGAAAATGATTCAGGGACGCTGCAGCCAGGTGACATCAGCCCCAGCACGGGATCATGGCGAGCAGGCCCAGATGAAGCGCTTACTGACATCGCACACAGACGCAAATGGCAGCCTTGACACGAGGCGGTAGCTGCTGGCTTGCTTCAATATCGAAACACGCCAGACCCTCAGACCAACATGTCACCGGCACAAATCATCTTCGGCAAGAATCTTCGGGACCTCCTACCCATCGCCCCGGGAACGCAGGTATTCACCAACCCAGTGATTCACCCAGTGTGGCGTCAAACATGGGGCATGCAAGAAGAGGCCCTCCGACTGAGGTTTGCCAAGCAAGTCGACGATTTACAGCACCACACACGGCAGCTCCCCTTAGCGCCTGGTCATCGGGTGGTTCTGCAAAACCAGACCGGGAATCACAGCACGAGATGGGACAGGACCGGTGTGATAGTGGAAACAAAGCCGCTTGACCAATACTTGGTCAAGGTGGATGGCTCGGGTCGGCTCACTTTGCGGAATCGACGGTTCCTGCGCCACATCCAGGGGCTGGCCAATACCAACCAGCCCGTGTCATCACCATATACGTGTCATCAGCCTTCCAACACCCCATCCACGCCAGCCAGTGGTGAAGTACAGGACGGCGAGCTGCCTCCGGCGCCCGATGCTGACTCAGCAGCTACACCTCCACAGTTGCACGGAACAGCACGAACCCCAAACCTCCCATAGAGCACATGGACCAGGCAGTCCCACGGGCAGAAGGACCGACCCGACCATATCACGACACACCCATGCGTCGCCACCTCCAAGACCTCGCAGAGACAGACGTCCGCCGGCGTACCTACGGGATTACGTCACGAGTGAGGAGTTTCCTGCTGGAAACTGGGGGATGTGGGATGTAGGTGACGTGGCATAGAGTGAGTCAAAGTTGGCGGCCGGCGGCACCCTTGCGCCGCCTGTAGGTGAGGCAGTGAAACTCGAGTCGTAAACAAACAGAGTGGGGCCGTCGAACACGTATTACCTTCCTAATATGTAAGTCAGTAATTACGTGTTATGTAGCATAAGGCACTGCACACCCACTATAGAGTTACGTCCGTACAGTGTACATTAATGATATATTAGGACTAGGAGGTACAATGTGCGCTATCTAGTCAGGTGTGCATCCTAATTTGTGTACTTTGTTTCTTTGCAGCTAGGAGCATTCGCTATGTTGTATCTTAATAAAGGATTATCAGCACATCCCCGAATGTCTCTTTGACCACTGGGTTGTGCAATTGATGGGTATCAAGATGGGTGGCGATCTTGCTTCTTAGAACCCTTTCAAAGATTTTTATGATATGGGACGTTAGCGCAATTGGTCTGTAGTTCTTTGTTATTGCTTTACTGCCCCCTTTGTGGAGCGGGGCTATGTCTGTTGTTTTTAGTAGCTGCGGACGATCCCAGTGTCCATGCTCCTCTCCATAGGATGTTAAAAGCATGTGATAGGGGCTTCTTGCAGTTCTTGATGAACACGGAGTTCCATGAGTCTGGGCCTGGAGCGGAGTGCATGGGCATGTCATTTATTGCCTTTTCAAAGTCATTTGGCGTAGTGATGATGTCAGAAAGGCATGCGTCTGTCAAGTTCTGTGGCACTCTCATGAAAAAAAATCATTTAGGTTTTCGATTTTCAGTCTGGTTAGTGGCTCGCTAAAGACTGAGTCATACTGGGATTTAAGTAACTCACTCATTTCCTTGCTGTCATCTGTGTAGGACCCATCCGGTTTAAGTAGGGGCCCAATACTGGTTGTTGTTCTCGACTTTGATTTTGCATAGGAAAAGAAATACTTAGGGTTTCTTTCAATTTCATTTATGGCTCTTAGTTCTTCCCGTGTCTCTTGATTCCTATAAGATTCCTTTAGTTTTAATTCGATGTTTGCTATTTCTCTGACTAGTGTCTCCCTACGTATTTCAGAGATATTGGCCTCCTGTAGCCGCTCCGTTATTCTGTGCCTTCGCCTGTATAGGGAGCGCCTCTCTTTCTAGTTTGCATCTCTCCTCCTTTCCTTAAGGGAATTTGCCTTGAGCAAACCTCAAGTACCACAGAGTTAATTTGTTCAAGACATAGGTTGGGATCCGTGATGCTTAGGCAATCTTCCCAGTTTATATCATTTAGGACTTGGTTTACTTGGTCCCACCTTATGTTTTTGTTATTGAAGTTGAATTTGGAGAAAGCTCTACGGCTGATCACATTTTGTTGATCTGGAGCTCCCGCATGCATGTCTGGACCTCTATTATGTTGTGATCTGAGTATATTGTTTTTGATATGATGACATTTCGTATCAGATCGTCATTGTTGGTGAAGATGAGGTCCAGCGTATTCTCTAATCTTGTGGGCTCTACTATTTGCTGGTTTAAGGTGAACTTGGTGCAGAGATTTAAAAGTTCATGCATGTGTGAATTTTCATCTGAGCTGCCTCCTGGTGTTTTCTCTGCTACCACATTGTTTGCAATGTTCCTCCATTTTAGGTGCTTTTTGAGGTGAAACCCCCAAGCAAGATGTTGGCAGGAGCTGGAATTTCCAGACAGTGGCAATTTTCAGAAGCTGTTCCTGGAATTGTTGGGACGTTGCATCCGTTTTGTGACAACCACGATGACCAGGTTTTGATTCTCGCCCTTTTTATTGCTAATACTTAAACCCACATCATTTGAGGCATTTAGTATTTCCCCTTAACATATAAGGACTCTGTGATACGGGCCCAAACCCCCCCTTTTGCCTGTTCACCTGTCCCCGTATAGGTTGACCCCGGGGATCCATTTTTTCATTGTCCATGTCTCTTATGGGGTCCAGAAAGCGAAACATAGCATTTGACTGTAAGCAGTCCACGAATGTAAGGTATCTTGTTGTTTGTTGCTGGCTTTAGACCCTCATTACAAGATGAATAGTTGGATTGGTGGTATTGGTGGTATGGGGGGATACAGAGGAATACAGAGAAGCAAAAAAAAATAATAACCTATGTGACATGCCAAGATATTTTTATAAAGGGAATATAAAAATATACTACAAATTCTAAATTTCTTAACAGATATGGGGAACCCAAATAAAATCCATATACAATTGTTAACTTTGGGGCCTAGTTCCAGGCTTGTATCCATACGGAGGGTCCACACAGATGACAGCAAGGAAATGAGTGAGATTTAAATTCAGTATGACTCAGTCTTTAGCGAGCCACTAACCAGACTGAAAATCGAAACCTAAATGTTTTTTTCATGAGAGTGCCACAGAATTTGACAGACGCATCCCCTTCTGACATCATCACTACGCCAAATGACTGAAAAGGCAAAAATGTTTTTCCACCTGCCCAGGCCCAGACTCATGGAACCCGGGTGTTCATCAAGAACTGCAAGAACCCCCTATCACATGCTTTTAACATCCTATGGAGAGGGAGCATGGACACGGGATCGTCCGCAGCTACAAAAAACAACAGACATGCCCGCCCACAAGGGGCAAAGTTTTTAGCAAAAAACCCACAGCCCAAAAATAACGTCCCATATCATAAAAATCTTTGAAAGGGTTCTAAGAAGCAAGATCGCCACCCATCTTGATCCCCATCAATTGCACAACCCAGGACAGCATGGGTTTAGAGCAGCGTTTCCTGTCTGTCCCAACAAATGGAACCACTCCAGTCCTGGATGCCCTGAGTTAAACAGAATGCAGATGTTATATACACAGATTTTGCAAAAGCTTTGACAAGGTGGACCATGGTGTAATAGCACACAAAATGCGTGATAAAGGAATAACGGGAAAAAGTTGGTAGATGATTTAAAATTTCCTAACACATAGAACACAAAGAGTAGTAGTCAACAGAGTAAAGTCTGAGGAAAGGACTTGAAAAGCTCTGTTCCACAAGGCACAGTATTTTGTCCACCCTTTCCCCCTCATCCTCATATCAGACATTACGGGGATATAGACAGTGTTGGTCTTCCTTTGCAGATGACACCGATGTATGACAGTGTCCCACCGTTGAAGACACTGCAAGACCACAGACATAAACCAACCTTAAATGGGATGCAGAAAACAATATGAAGTTCAATGATGAGAAATTTCAATTATTTCAGATACGGAAAAGGGAAGAAATTAAAATCTCATGGGAGTATTAAAACAAATTCCAACCACACAATAGAGCGAAAAACTAATGTCAAGACCTGGAGTGTTCATGTCAGAGGATCTCACCTTCAAGGACCATAACAATGAGCAATTGCATCTGCTCGAAAAAAAGACAGGGTGGATAGAGAACCTTCAAAACCAGGGATGCCAAGCCCATGTTGACACTTTTACAGATCGCTTGTTCCCCCCTAGGCTGGAATATTGTGCAACTAACGCACCTTTTAAGGCGGGTGAAATTGCTGACCTGAAAATGTGCAGAGAACCTTTCACGGGGACGCATAAGTGCGATAAAAACCCCCTCAAAATACTAAAAGCTTTGAAGTTCCTAAACCGTCTCTCTTGGGGAAAGCAGGCGGAGAGATACATTATTATATACACATGGAAATTTTCGAGGGCTTAGTACCAAACTTGCACACAAAAATCACTCCCCACGAAAGCAAAAGACTCGGCAGGGATTTAAAATTCCCCAATGAAAGAGCAGGGGTGCCACTAGCACGTTGAGGGACAACATTATGTGAGGGGCCCAAGATTGTTCAACTGCCTCCCAGCAAAATCAGGGATTACCACAAGCCCTGGCCGTTTCGAGGCACTGGACAGGCAACCGTCGGTACCCGATCAGCCGGGCTGTGGCCGTTGGACGGTGCGGCCAGCAGTAACAGCCTGGTTGATCAGGCTCTGTCCAACAAGAGGCCTGGTCACGGACCGGCGGGGGGGTTGACCCCGGAATTTCTCTCCAGGTAGACTCCAGGTAGATATGCCCGCCACCGTCCACAGGATGGATATGGGGTGCAAAAAACAGCCACTTCGGTGGCAAAAAACTAAAACTCCCGGCCCGGTCTTATCCATGGTGACCCGGCCTGCTCCCCGTGGAAGTTCGAGACCTATGTTCAGACACTATGACGATGAGGGGGACGGACCCCCATCGCCCGGGGGCCACCGTCCACAGGGCTTTTACGTTCCCCCGGGCCCCCACGGGGCCCAGGGAGAAGCAGGCTCTCTGTCTGCCATCTCCGCCCCAGGGGGTCTAGGAAGGGCAGGCGAGCGCAGATGGAGCAAGCCAGTATGGACCTACCCGCCCTAGAAGGGCTGGGCATGGTGATGTCAGGTTTTCTGACTTGGGCACACTTAGAGAAATACAAATTTTATTTCCCCGCAAGTTTACATTGAGATTATGCAATTACAAAAGAGTTGCAGTACAAAGAGATATATCATGCCATGGATGGGATTATGGGGGATTTTAATATAGAGAAATTGAATTTGTTTTTTAAGTTTACATCTGTTTTTTTTATAGCAGACAGCAAGTTTACCAAATTTAACAATCTGGGGGGATAATATTGGGACAAGTTTAAAGTTTTCATTGGAAAT
>WNWK01012757.1:0-58192 GCA_009830355.1 Cherax destructor | reverse complement strand
GAGACAGAATGTTCCAGAGATGGGACACAGCAACAAGGTGTCACAATTGGAAGTTGAAGACTCAGATGAACCACAGGGATGTTAGGAAGTATTTCTTCAGTCAAAGAGTTGTCAGGAATTGGAATAGCCTAGTTAGTGATGTAGTGGAGGCAGGATCCATACATAGCTTTAAGAAGAGGTATGATAAAGCTCATGGAGCGGGAAGAGTGACCGGGTAGCGGCCAGTTGAAGAGGTGGGGCCAGGAGCTGTGAATCGACACTTGCAACCACAACTAGGCGAATACACACACACACACACACACACACATCAGGAGGAAAACAACAGTCAAGGACCAGGTAATCAGGCTGAGAAAGGAAGGTGGGGAGTTCACAATAAACGACCAAGAGGTATGTGAGGAGCTCAACATGAGATTTAGAGAAGTATTTACACAGGAGACAGGAAGGACTCCAGGAATTCAGAATAGGGAGGTATACCAACAAGTGCTGGATGAAATACACACAACCGAGGAGGAGGTGAAGAAGCTGCTATGTGAACTCGATACCTCAAAAGCGGTGGGACCGGACAACATTTCTCCGTGGGTCCTTAGAGAGGGAGCAGAGATGTTGTGTGTGCCACTAACACAAATCTTCAACACATCCATTGAAACTGGGCAACTGCCTGAGGCGTGGAAGATGGCAAATGTAGTCCCAATTTTTAAGAAAGGAGACAGACACGAGGCATTAAACTACAGACCTGTGTCACTGACGTGTATAGTATGCAAAGTCATGGAGAAGATCATCAGGAGGAGAATGGTGGAGCACCTAGAAAGACACAAGCTTATAAACGACAACCAGCATGGTTTCAGGGAAGGAAAATCTTGTGTCACAAACCTACTGGAGTTTTATGACAAGGTAACAGAAGTAAGACACGAGAGAGAGGGGTGGATAGACTGCATTTTTTTGGACTGCAAGAAGGCGTTCGACACAGTTCCTCACAAGAGATTAATGCAAAAGCTAGAGGATCAGGCACACGTAACAGGAAAAGCACTGCAATGGATCAGAGAATATCTGACAGGGAGGCAACAACGAGTCATGGTACGTGACGAGATGTCAGAGTGGGCACCTGTGACGAGTGGAGTTCCACAAGGGTCAGTTCTAGGACCTGTACTGTTTTTGGTATATGTGAATGACATAACGGAAGGGATAGACTCAGAAGTGTCCCTGTTTGCAGATGATGTGAAGTTAATGAGAAGAATCAAATCAGTCGAGGATCAGGCAGGACTACAAAGAGACCTGGACAGGCTGCAAGCCTGGTCCAGTAACTGGCTCCTTGAATTTAACCCTGCCAAATGTAAAGTCATGAATATCGGGGAAGGGCAAAGAAGACCGCAGACAGAGTATAGTCTAGGTGGCCAAAGACTGCAAACCTCACTCAAGGAAAAAGATCTTGGGGTGAGTATAATACCGAGCACATCTCCTGAGGCACACATCAATCAGATAACTGCTGCAGCATACGAGCGGCTGGCAAACCTAAGAATAGCGTTCCAATACCTCACTAAGGAATCATTCAAGACTCTGTACACCATATACGTCAGGCCCATACTGGAGTATGGAGCACCAGTTTGGAACCCACACCTGGTCAAGCACGTCAAGAAATTAGAGAAAGTGCAAAGGTTTGCAACAAGACTAGTCCCAGAGCTAAGGGGATTGTCCTACGAAGAAAGGTTAAGGGAAATCGGCCTGACGACACTAGAGGACAGGAGGGTTAGGGAGACATGATAACGACATATAAAATACTGCGAGGAATAGATAAGGTGGACAGAGACAAGATGTTCCAGAGAGGGGACACAGAAACAAGGGGTCACAATTGGAAGTTGAAGACTCCTATGAGTCAAAGGGATGTTAGGAAGTATTTCTTCAGTCATAGAGTTGTCAGGAAGTGGAATAGCTTAGAAAGCGACATAGTGGAGGCAGGAACCATACATAGTTTTAAGACTAGGTTTGATAAAGCTCATGGAGCAGGGAGAGAGAGGACCTAGTAGCAATCAGTGAAGAGGCGGGGCCAGGAGCTATGACTCGACCCCTGCAACCACAAATAGGTGAGAACACACACACACACACACACATACACACACACACATACATTACAACAAGCAAGATGTCTGTCACAAAGTGCACTGTTACAATGTAGTAACAACACAGCTGCTGACTCGACCTCCTGCACACACATATAGGTGAGTACACACACATACAAGCATGGTACTGTACTAACAGGAAGTTAAATAGATACAAAAGACAATATATTTCATAAAATCAAAATAAACAATTGAATTTTTCTTAGATATAACAGGATGGATGGAACTAACATATAAACTTAATACAATGCAATATAATGCAGTCTAAATTATCTAAAGATTATTTTATCAGACGTTGATATAAAAAGTAACGTATAATGGTCATTGTGTAGAATTCTGGGTACAAGAGCTGCGTCTGAATGATGGTAATTGTAACATATGGTATATATGGGAGTAGAAAAGAATAGCAGAAACAAGAAGTACAGCAAGATAAATAATGAATGAAAACTCAAGAGGTAATTTTCAAAATGTGTTTGAAAATATTACTGTTTTGAATCACATTAAGGTAAGTTTTTTTTTTTTTTTTTAAGAGTAACTATGTGACAGAAAAATAGTGAACATTTGGAATCTTCTGGTATACAGCTCCTGTCCAGTGTACAACTCGGGTCGAGTTGTACACTGCAGATTAAGTTTATTTAGGTATAGGTACACATAAGTACAATTTTCATACATAGTAACATATACAATAATATCACAGTAAACAGTGATATAACAATATGCAAAACGACAACTGTGAAAAAAAAATGAACTTCCAAGTGATTTCGTGATT
This sequence comes from Cherax destructor, assembly GCA_009830355.1. Lineage (NCBI taxonomy): Eukaryota > Metazoa > Arthropoda > Malacostraca > Decapoda > Parastacidae > Cherax > Cherax destructor. Next base: position 55,309 of record WNWK01012757.1, on the reverse strand, counting down.
TCTCACTTTATCCTTAATAATGTGAGAAAGCACGAAAGCGCTTGGAAGTTTACTGGTTTTTTTCACAGCGGTTGTTTGGCATACTAACACATGTATAAATTACCGAGCTAATTGAAAATGACTTATTTCCACACTGGGGTCCTTACATCTTGTTATGTCTATGAATTAATTTGCAACTTTCCAGGACGAATTTCACAGTTGGGTTTATATTCATATTAATTGTCCCGTATATATTTCAATATGCACAGTGGTATGAGTTAATGTTTTCTATGTTTACTGTGGTCAAAATTTTCAAGAGGTGTACTCACCTATTTGTGGTTGCAAGGGTCGAGTCATAGCTCCTGGCCCCGCCTCTTCACTGATTGCTACTAGGTCCTCTCCCTCCCTGCTCCATGAGCTTTATCAAACCTCGTCTTAAAACTATGTATGGTTCCTGCCTCCACTACGTCGCTTTCTAGACTATTCCACTTCCTGACAACTCTATGACTGAAGAAATACTTCCTAACATCCCTTTGACTCATAGGAGTCTTCAACTTCCAATTGTGACCCCTTGTTTCTGTGTCCCCTCTCTGGAACATCCTGTCTCTGTCCACCTTATCTATTCCTCGCAGTATTTTATATGTCGTTATCATGTCTTCCCTAACCCTCCTGTCCTCTAGTGTCGTCAGGCCGATTTCCCTTAATCTTTCTTCGTAGGACAATCCCCTTAGCTCTGGGACTAGTCTTGTTGCAAATCTTTGCACTTTCTGTAATTTCTTGACGTGCTTGACCAGGTGTGGGTTCCAAACTGGTGCTGCATACTCCAGTATGGACCTGACGTATATGGTGTACAGAGTCTTGAATGATTCCTTAGTGAGGTATTGAGGTGTGTGTTTGGCAGCTTGTTGTTGATTTGTAGGGCAGTATTTTGATCAAATTACTGCTCTGTTAACTTGTTTTCCCAGACACAAGTACCATAGGTGAGGTTATTATTGTTATTATAATCAAAAGAAGCGCTAAACCCACGAAGATAGATTAGAGAGTAGTACAAAGTAATGGTGTATGAGGTACATAGCAACGTATTTTAGCTGTGATGTCCATCATTGTTTTGTAAACTTTATGTTCTACTGGATGTGAGTTGAATTTTAAATTACTGTCAAGTTATAACGTAACAATTTTCTCTCATTTTTGTCTTACACTGAATCATTCATCATTGTGTCTTACATTTATAGCTGTTTCCAAATATCACATCTGGAGTATACGTGGAGGTTGTTGCAGGGGGTCAACGCCCCCGCGGCCCAATCCATGAATGACCAGGCCTCGCTGTGAATTAGGGCCTGATCAACCAGGCTGTTACTGCTGGCCGCATACAATCCAGTGTATGAACCACAGCCCGGCTGGTCAGGTACTGACTTTAGGTGCCTGTCCAGCACCCTCTTGAAGACAGCCAGGGGTCTGTTGGTAATCCCCCTTATGAATGCTGGGAGGTAGTTGAACAGTCTTGGGCCCCTGACACTTATTGTGTTATCACTTAGTGCACTCAGGTGCCCCTGCTTTTCATTGGGGAGGAGGGTATGTTGTGCCACCTGCTGAGTCTTTTGCTCTTGTAGGGAGTGATTTCTGTGTGCAGATTTGGGACCAGTCCCTCTAGGATTTTCCAGGTGTAAATTATGATGTATACTTCTCTACTGCATTTCAAGGAATACAGGTTAAGGGACTTCAAATGTTCCCTGTAATTGAGGTGCTTTATTGAATGTACTTATACATGCAATGAAAGTTCTCCTTATATTCCCCAGATATGCAATTTCACCTGCCTTAAAGGTAGTCATTATCTATTCTATCATTTTCCTAACAGATGTGATAGACATTGTTGTGAGCTTTGAAAGTGAGATTCCTGGAGTATACCTGGAGAAGGTTTTCTGGGTCAACGCCTCCCCGGCCCAGTATGTGACCAGTCCTCATGGTGGATCAGGGCCTGATCAACCAGTCTGTTACTGCTGGCCGCATGCAACTTGACGTACGAACCACAGCCTGGCTTGTCAGGTACTGACTTTAGGTGCCTGTCCAGTGCCTTCTTGAAGACAGGCAGGGGTCTGTTGGTAATCTCCCTTATGTATGCTGGGAGGCAGTTGAACAGTCTTGGGCCCCTGTCACTTATTGTGTTGCCTCTTATCGTGCTAGTGGCACCCCTGCTTTTCACTGGAGGGATGTTTCATTGTCTGCCGAGTCTTTTGCTTTCATAGGGAGTGATTTCGTGTGCAAGTTTGGTACTAATCCCTCTAGGATTTTCCAAGTGTATATAATCACGTATCTCTCCCTCCTGCGTTCTAGAGAGTACAGGTTTAGGAACTTCAAGCGTTCCCAGTAGTTGAGGTTGTTTATCGCACTTATGTGTGCCGTGAAGGTTCTCTGCACATTTTCTAGGTCAGCAATTTCACCCGCCTTGAAAGGTGCAGTTAGTGTGCAGCAATATTCCAGCCTAGATAGAACTGTGGTCAAAATTTTCAAGAGGTGTACTCACCTATTTGTACTCACCTATTTGTGGTTGCAGGGGTCGAGTCATAGCTCCTGGCCCCGCCTCTTCACTGATTGCTACTAGGTCCTCTCTCTCCCTGCTCCATGAGCTTTATCAAACCTCGTCTTAAAACTATGTATGGTTCCTGCCTCCACTACGTCACTTTCTAGGCTATTCCACTTCCTGACAACTCTATGACTGAAGAAATACTTCCTAACATCCCTTTGACTCATAGGAGTCTTCAACTTCCAATTGTGACCCCTTGTACTGTGTCCCATCTCTGGAACATCTTGTCTCTGTCCACCTTATCCTCGCAGTATTTTATATGTCGTTATCACGTCTTCCTAACCCTCCTGTCCTCTAGTGTCGTCAAGCCGATTTCCCTTAACCTTTCTTCGTAGGACAATCCCCTTAGCTCTGGGACTAGTCTTGTTGGAAACCTTTGCACTTTCTCTAATTTCTTGACGTGCTTGACCAGGTGTGGGTTCCAAACTGGTGCGGCATATTCCAGTATGGGCCTGACGTATATGGTGTACAGAGTCTTGAACTATTCCTTAGTGAGGTATTGGAACGCTATTCTTAGGTTTGCCAGCCGCCCGTATGCTGCAGCAGTTATCTGATTGATGTGTGCCTCAGGAGATGTGCTCGGTATTATACTCACCCCAAGATCTTTTCCTTGAGTGAGGTTTGCAGTCTTTGGCCACCTAGATTATACTCTGTCTGCGGTCTTTTGCCCTTCCCCGATCTTCATGACTTTACATTTGGCAGGGTTAAATTCAAGTAGCCATTTTTGGACCAGGCTTGTAGCCTGTTCAGGTCTCTTTGTAGTCCTGCCTGATCCTCGACTGATTTAATTCTTCTCATTAACTTCACATCATCTGTAAACAGGGACACTTCTGAGTCTATCCCTTCCGTTATGTCATTCACATATACCAAAAACAGTACAGGTCCTAGGACTGACCCCTGTGGAACCCCACTCGTCACAGGTGCCCACTCTGACACCTCGTCACGTACCATCACTCGTTGTTGCCTCCATGTCAGATATTTCTTATCCATTGCAGTGCCTTTCCTGTTACGTGTGCCTGATCCTCTAGCTTTGCATTAACCTCTTGTGAGGAACTGTGTCGAACGCCTTCTTGCAGTCCAAGAAAATACAGTCTATCCACCCCTCTCTCGTGTCTTACTTCTGTTACCTTGTCATAAAACTCCAGTAGGTTTGTGACACAGGATTTTCCTTCCCTGAAACCGTGCTGGTTGTCGTTTCTAGGTGCTCCACCACTCTCCTCCTGATGATCTTCTCCATGACTTTGCATACTATACACGTCAGTGACACAGGTCTGTAGTTTAATGCCTCGTGTCTGTCTCCTTTCTTAAAAATTGGGACTACATTTGCCATCTTCCACACCTCAGGTAGTTGCCCAGTTTCAATGGATGTGTTGAAGATTTTGTTAGTGGCACACTCAACATCTCTGCTCCTCTCTAAGGACCCACGGAGAAATGTTGTCAGGTCCCACCGCTTTTGAGGTATCGAGTTCACATAACAGCTTCTTAACCTCCTCCTTGGTTGTGTGTATTTCATCCAGCACTTGTTTGTATACCTCCTATTCTGAATTCCTGGAGTCCTTCCTGTCTCCTCTGTAAATACTTCTTTAAATCTCATGTTGAGCTCCTCACATACCTCTTTGTCGTTTCTTGTGAACTCCCACCTTTCTTCCTCAGCCTGATTACCTGGTCCTTGACTGTTGTTTTCCTCCTGATGTGGCTATACAACAGCTTCGGGTCAGACTTAACTTTGATGCTATGTCATTTTCGTATTGTCGTTGAGCTCCCTTCTTACCTGTGCATATTCGTTTCTGGCTCTTTATTTTCCTGGGTCCTTTGTCTTCTGTACTTTTTCCATTCTCTAGTGCACTTAGTGTTTGCCTCCCTACACCTTTGGGTGAACCAAGGACTCGTTCTGGTCTTCCCATTACTTCTGTTTCCTTGGGAACAAACCTCTCCTCTGCCTCTTTACATTTTGTTGTCACATAGTCCATCATTTCTTTACTGGTTTTCCTGCCAATTCCTCTCCCACTGAACGTCTTGTAGGAAGTTCCTCATGCCTGTGTAGTCCCCCTTTGTAGTTTCGTTTTTCCCTTCCTATGCCTTCTCCCCTCTGCACTTGTAGCTCAACTATATAATCAAAACACAGAACCAAATGATCACTAGCTCCAAGGGCCTTTCATACGTGATATCTTCGATGTCCGAACTACTCAAGGTGAATACTAGGTCCAGTCTTGTTGATCATCCTCACCTCTCTCTCTGGTAGTGTCTCTAACATGTTGATGCATGAGGTTTTCCAGTACCACATCCATCATCTTGGCTCTCCATGATTCAGGACCCCCATGGGGCTCCAGGTTTTCCTAATCAATCTCCTTGTGATTGAAATCACCCATAACTAGTAACTTTGCTCTCCCCATGTGAGCTCTTCTGGCCACCTCGGGTAGTGTGTCTACCATTGCTCTGTGGCGGGTGTTAGTGGACTGGTGTGGGTGGCATCCTGGGGGACAAGATTAAAGGACCACAATGGAAATAAAACAGTCTTAGATGAAGCACTGACTTTACTGAGTTATCCTGGGTGGCTGACCCTCCGGGTTAAAAATCCCAACAAAATCTTAGGTTGTCTTACAGAAGACAACGCAGCTTCCTGAAGCTAGCTTTACTTTCAAGTTAAAACGATCACACTTTCGTGTCGAAATATATTTAAGAAATGAAGACTACAGTATATCACTTGTAGATCTTGTAGATCGCTCAACATTGTATCTACAAACACACAGTTAAGATTTTATAAAATAATCTGTCATCCCATTCAAGTTTACTACGGAAGTTGGGCATAAAGATGGACTGTATATAAAATATGGGTAGAACAGTAAATCATTGTAATTAAATCAAATTTTGTTATGCATGTCGTTGTGAAATTTCGATGAACTCTAAAATACATTAGCAAAAAGTTGTGCTGAGCTGAAATATTTTACAACTTACAACAACAGTACCATAGCGAGGAATATGTATCAAATATCTTAATTAATATCTTATATTTCTTACGTAATACAATAAAATCAACTGTTTGGCAAAATCTATTTCAAAACATTTTAATGGCCACTGGCGTCACCCTTCTTCAGTAATGATTACAAAATAAAGTGGTATTTATGTTTATATAGAAGTCTTGACAATTTTGTATAAAAAAAAGTGTACATGTATGATAGTAAACCTACTATTAATAAGAATTAGAAGCATTATCATGGTGCTGCAGCACAGGACTGCAGAGACATGTCAGAACCTTACAGTGGCATTTGTAAGCTTACACTTCAGGCACAGGCACTACTTAATGAGGCACTTTAGGCACATGCACTACTTAATGAGGCACTTTAGGCACATGCACTACTTAATGAGGCACTTTAGGCACATGCACTACTTAATGAGGCACTTTAGGCACATGCGCTACTTAATGAGGCACTTTAGGCACATGCGCTACTTAATGAGGCACTTTAGGCACATGCACTACTTAATGAGGCACTTCAGCACATGCGCTACTTAATGAGGCACTTTAGGCACATGCGCTACTTAATGAGGCACTTTAGGCACATGCACACTTAATGAGGCACTTTAGGCACATGCGCTACTTAATGAGGCACTTTAGGCACATGCGCTACTTAATGAGGCACTTAGGCACATGCGCTACTTAATGAGGCACTTTAGGCATAAGCGCTACTTAATGAGGCACTTAGACACATGCGCTACTTAATGAGGCACTTTAGGCACATGCGCTACTTAATGAGGCCCTTTAGCACATGCGCTACTTAATGAAGGCACATTTAGGCACATCTACTTAATGAGGCACTTTAGGGACATGCGCACTTAATGAGGCACTTTAGGCACATGCGCTACTTAATGTGGCACTTTAGGCACATGCGCTACTTAATGAGGCACTTTAGGCACATGCGCTACTTAATGTGGCACTTTAGGCACATGCGCTACTTAATGTGGCACTTTAGGCACATGCGCCACTTAATGAGGCACTTTAGGCACATGCGCTACTTAATGAGGCATTAGTTAAGGTAATGTTTAGCTTACCACGACTTTGTCAACACAATATGTGCATTACATGGAGGGAGGTGGAAGGGTTAGTAGTAATAGTAGTAGTAATAGTAGTAGTAGTAATATTAATAGTAGTAGTATATTGTCTTAAGTGTCAGCAGTATTGCGTGTTTGAAATAGGATTTTGTGATAGAAACTCGGTGATAATTAGAGTTACTTTTATTCTTTGTAAGTGTTGAGTACAGATATAAGGGCTGACTCTATGCACTTATAGCCAGCAATTAATAGTTATAATCATAACTATGATCTTTAAAGAGGTGGACCGGTAAGCCAGCGGAAGTCCTCGGTTAAATGACCAAAAGCTCATCATATGATTAAAACTCGCGTCAGGAAAACGTGTCCTGTTTGCTGACGCACATTATACCTACCTACCGCTTGTGCCTGTGTGTCTGGCTCTGGGATATCCAGACGACCTTCCTAGTGGTGTTCTGATGCTGCACTCAGGCATTATTAAAGTTATCACATTTACTAGCATAAATTTGCTCATTCAAAGGCGTGTTAAGGGTGCGAACGTTTCTCCAGAATATATACTTTCTCACAACCTCGCAGGCAATGGCGCCAACACCTGCATGTAATGTCTGGTTGCGAGGCTTTGTTTTGGTTAAATTTTTGGTGATGTTGAGATACCATAAACAGCTTAGTAGTGAGAAAGACCCACGAGTTTCTTGAACTGATGTCGCTGCATGGAGACCAAGATTTCTGGAAAGGGCGCTTCTTGCAGCTAATAATGAAGTTAAAAGTTGACGCATTGTTTATTGAGATAGTTGATGTCGTTTAGAGTAAGTTGATAACATAATGGAACTTTTATGACAGGGTGACCTCCAGAGTCTGATATTCTTATTCCTGACATGAAAGTATTTAAAACTATTGAATACATTACCAGAGTGTTTAAGATATGCGAGGCTGCGTGTATCTTAGAGAGAAGAAAGTTGGTTGCTAGGACAGTGTCTAACTTGTGGATGACTAGGACAGTGTCTAACTTGTGGATGACTAGGACAGTGTCTGACATGTGGTTCACAGGACAGTAGCTAAATATGGTTGGTTACGACAGTGGCTAACTTGTGGATGGCTAGGATAAGCACAACAATGTTTTGGGTGGAACAATGTTGTTGAGGGTGGAACAATGTTGTTGTGGGTGGAACAATGTTGTTGTCGATGGAGTAATGTGGGTGGAACAATGTTGTTAAAAGTGGAACAATGTTGTTGTGATGGATCAGTGTTGTTGAGGGAGGAACAATGTTGTTGTTGGTGGTGGAATAATGTTGTTGTGGTTAGAACAGTATTGTTGAAGATGGAACAATGTTGTTGGTGGTGGAACAATGTTATAGGTGGAACAATGTTGTTGTGATGGAACAATGTTGTGGGTGGAACAATGTTGTTGTAGATGGAACAATGTTAATGTGGGTGGAACAATGTTGTTGTGGATGGAACACTGTTGTTGTGGATGGAACAATGTTGTTTTGAATGGAACAGTGTTGTGGGTAAAACAGGTTTTTTGTGGAGCAATGTTGTTTGTGGAACAATATTTTTGTGGGTGGAGCAATGTTTTTGTGGGTGGAACAATGTTGTTGTGGATGGAACAATGTTGCGGTGGATGAAACAATGTTGTGGGTGGAACAATGTTGTTGTTGATGTAACAATGTTGTGATGGGAACAATGTTGTGGGTGGAACAATGTTGTTGTGGATGGAACAGTGTTGTAATGGGAACAATGTTGTGGGTGGAACAATGTTGTGTGGGTGGAACAATGTTGTTGATGATGGAACAGTGGTGTTGTGGGTGGAACAGTGTTCTAATGTGGAACAGTGTTCTTAGGGTGGAACAATGTTGTTGCTGATGGAACAATGTTGTTGGGGATGGAACAGTGGTGTTCTAGGAAGACAAGTGTTGTAGGCAGAACCGTGTTGTGGCTGGAACAATGTTGTTGTGGCTGGAACAATGTTGTTGTGGCTGGAAAATGTTGTTGTGGCTGGAACAATGTTGTTGTGGCTGGAAAATGTTGTTGTGGCTGGAACAATGTTGCTCGAGGGAAGTGTTGTTGTGAGCGCAACAATGTTACTGTTGATAGACCAATGTTGTTGGGGTAACAATATTGTTGTGGGTGGAACAATGTTGTTGTGGATGGAACTATGTAGTTGGGAGGAACAATGTTGTGAATGGAACAATGTTGCTGCGAGTGGAAGTGTTGTTGTGGGCGCAACAATGTTATGTTGATAGACCAATGTTGTTGTGGGTGGAACAATATTGTTTGGGTGGAACAATGTTGTTGTGATGGAACTATGTAGTTGTGGGAGGAACAATGTTGTGAATGGAACAATGTTGTTGTGGACGGAACAATGTTGTGGGTGGAGCAATGTTGTTGTGGGTGGAACAATGTTATTGTGGATGGAACTATGTTGTTGTGGGTGGAACAATGTTTGGATGGAACAATGTTGTTGTGGTGAACAAGTTGTTGTTCTGGGAACGGTTGAAGTACTTTGATTTGTATTCCTGGAACGCAGGCGAGAAAGATACATGATAATATACATTTGGAAAATCCTAGAGGATTGGTATCAAACTTGACACGAAAATCACTCCCTATTAAAGTAAAAGACTCGGCAGGAGATGCAACATTCCCCCAATGAAAAGCAGGGGCCACAAGTACACTCAGAGACAACACAATAAGTGACAGGGGCCCAAGACTGTTCAACTGCCCCAGCATACAAGGGGATTACCAAAGACCCTGCTGTCTTCAAGAAGGAGCTGGACAGGCACCTAAAGTCGGTACCTGACCAGCCAGGCTGTGGTTCGTACGTTGGACTGCGTGCGGCCAGCATAAACAGCTTGGTTGATCAGACCCTGATCCACCACGAGACCTGGTCTCAGACCGGGCCGAGGGGACTTGACCTCCGAAACCCTCTCCAGGTGGGTGGAAGAATGTTGGAGGGTGGAACAATGTTGTTGTGGGTGGAACAATGTTGTTGATGGAACAATATTGAAAATGGAACAATGTTATTGCGAGTGGAACAATGTTGTTGAGGGTGGAACAATGTTGTTGAGGGTGCAACAATTTTTTTGGGTGGAACAATGTTGTTGTGAGTGGAATAATGTCGTTATTCTAACACATCATTTTCGTATACCAAAGATTTATTGTCATGTTCTGGCAGTCATCTTCTTGTGGTACGGTCTTGGGTTATCAGTCACTTTCTTGTGGTATTGTCGTGTTCAGGTTCTCATCTTCTCATGATCACTTTCTTTGAGTTTCTTACATTTATCTTCAAATTCCCCCTTTTTCCGTCTTAATCGTTTAAAAATTTTTTATGGGGATATATCAAAAAAAAAAGCAATATATTTATAGGTTTTTTTCTAAAATAATTTTTTCACACACAAAAATACTTTTATCAATAATGTCATTTAAATATAACATTTCTTCACAAATCACTACATTATAATATGAATACTGGGGCTAAGATTAATATGAATTTTAAATAATACAGTAATTCCAAGTTTTACGCAACAGCCACATCCCCAAGCATTAGTAAGTTTATTCAGGTATAAAGAATACATTTACATGATTATCATTCATAGCAGCATATGTGTAGAGAACCCGGAAACCCCCAATAAAGTAACTTTTTTATTTCCCTTTTTGTTTTCAATAAAGAGTGGGGAAATTTTTTTATCTTTTACTTAAACTGTGATTTTAAAAAACACACAGTGACTTTATGAACAAAAGTGACTTTTGAAAACAGTGACTTTAGAACAAAGTGACTTTAGAACAAAAAGGATTTTTGAACACAGTGACTTTTTGAAAAAACAGTGACTTTATGAAACAAGTGATTTAAAACAAAAGTGACTTTATGAACAAAGTGATTTAAAGAATACACAGTGACTTTATGAACACAGACTTTATGAACACACTACCCCGAACACAGTGACTTTATGAACACACGCACTGTGACTTTATGAACACACAGTGACTTATGAACACACAGTGATTTTATGAACACACAGTGACTTTATGAAAAAAACACTGTGACTTTATGAACACACACCCCTTTTTTAAAAGGAACACACATACTGTGACTTTATGAACACACAGTTTTTTTAAAAGGAACACACAGTGACTATGAACATACAGTGACTTTATGAACACACAGTTTTTTTTGGAAACACAGTGACTTTATGAACACACAGTGATTTTATGAACAAAAGACTTTATGAACACAGGACTTTATGAACACACAGTGACTTTATGAAAAAAAGATTTTTTAACACACAGTGACTTTATGAACACACAGTGACTTTATGAACACACAGTGATTTTTATGAACACCCCCCTGTGATTTTTATGAACACACAGTGACTTTATGCACCCCCCGTGATTTTATGAACACACAGGGATTTTATGAACACACAGTGACTTTATGAACACAGTGACTATGAACACACAGTGACTTTATGAACACAGTTTTTTTATGAAAAAAAGGCCCTTTATGAAAACACAGTAACTTTATGAACACACAGTGACTTATGAACAAAAAAAACTGTGACTTTATGAACATACAGTTTTTTTGGGGAACACACACAGTGACTTTATGAACACACACAGTGACTTTATGAACACACACAGTGACTTTATGAACACACACTGTGATTTTTGAACACACACAGTGACTTTATGAACACACAGTGACTATGAACATACAGTGACTTTATGAACACACGGGATTTATGAACACACAGTGACTTTATGAACACACAGTTTTTTTAAAAGGGGAACAAAGACTTTATGAACACAGTACTTTATGAACCAACAGTGACTTTATGAACACACGACATTTTGAACACAAAAGTGACTTTATGAACACACAGTTTTTTTAAAAGGAACACACAGTGACTTTATGAACACACAGTGACTTTATGAACACACACACTGTGACTTTATGAACACGGGGGAAAATTTTATGAACACACACACTGTGATTTTATGAACACACAGTGACTTTATGAACACAAAAGTGACTTTATGAACACAGGACTATGAACACAGTTTTTTTATGAACACAGTGATTTTATGAACACACAGTGACTTTATGAAAAAAAAAAAATTTTTTATAAACCCCCGTGACTTATGAACACACACACACACTGTGACTTTATGAACATACAGTTTTTTTAAAAGGAACACACACAGTGACTTTATGAACACACACAGTGACTTTATGAACACACACAGTGACTTTATGAACACACACCCCTGTGATTTTAAACACACAGTGATTTTATGAACACACCCCTGTGACTTTATGAACACACAGTAACTTTATGAACACACACAGTGACTATGAACACACACACTGTGACTTTATGAACACACACTAACTTTATGAACATACACTGTTTTTTTAAAAGGAACACAGTAACTTTATGAACACACACAGTGACTTTATGAACACACACACAGTGACTTTATGAACACACCCCTGACTTTATGAACACACACAGTGACTTTATGAACACACACACGGGGGTTTTTTAAAGAACAAAAGTTTTTTTTGGGGAACAAAAACGGGGTTTTTTTTGAACACACACTGTTTTTTTTGGGGAAACACACATTTTAAAAAAACCCCCAAAAAGAGATTTTAAAAAACCCCCAAAAAATTGTGACAAAAAACCACATTGGGGTTTTTTAAAACCCCTTTTTTCCCCACTTATTTTCCAAAAGTAGTTTTAACTACAGTACTGACTGCTCTTAAATAAGCAAAATTTTAAAAAAAAAGATTCCACTCCCAGGTCATAAAATATTCTGAGAAAAATTTTCCCAAAAAAAATGACTTCACGAAAAAAAGCCTGACAATCAGACCTAGAATTCAGAATTCAGTGTGACTTTGTAAATGGTCCGGGCCCGGGGAAAAGTCGTGGTAAGCTCCTCTCTTCTATGTGTGGGTTATTTGTGATTCAAAAAAATTTTTTCAGTGGAGGAGGACCTCACGTGTTCTTAATTTGCGGAGCAACTTTAAAAAAAAGAAAATAAAATATTGGAGAAACTAACAAATGAACAGACGAGAGTAGAAATAATATGACTATTAATGAAAGAAAAATGAATAATTATTCATCTTCACAAGATGTCCAGTAATAGTGAATTATGTTTTCTATTATCGGACCTCATTTTCTTTTCCCCAGGATCGAACCGGGGTTTCCGCATATTCCCCAGGCATTGTTTGCCCCCCCACCATTAATAATAATAATAATAATAATAATAATAATAAAAAATTTTGCCCTTTTTGGGTTAATAGTTCTGTGGATCACTTGTTCACTATGCCCTTTTTAGTTTAAATTTAGATTACTTTGGTAGCTATTTCATATTAAAATATTTATAATTGTATATGATTTCTATCCATTTATTTTTTAGAAAATAACACAATATAAGTCCATTTTAAAGTTTGCAGAACTATTTTTTCATTATTTGTAACTTGTTAAACTCAGTTTGAAGGGATTTAATAGCCTAAATTTCCCGGGCTGTTGTTGAATTATAAAAAAAAACCAGATGAATTTGCAATGGCCAAAAATTATTTTTTTGGGGGGGAAAACAGGTTTAAACGTTTGGATAGCCTAAAATTCATATTACAAGCGAAACTATGACCAAACACGATAAATGTTCATTTTCGTGGGGGCCCAAACCCTTTTATTCTCTTTTTTTTTTTTGAAAAAAGTTCAATATTGCCACTGTGGCAACACTGAGCTTTTTTTAAAAAACATGAGCTAAAAACCCCGTAGGCTCTTCAATAAACTGGGACTATACCAATAAGCACACAAGTGTTGATTTGGGGGAACCTTGAAGGTGGTGAACCTGTTACCCTGGGCACTTACCCTTTTACGTGTTCCCATCCATTAGCTCGATAACCCACCCCCCCACCCTCATCTCATCCAGCCTTGTTTACACATCACGGAACGGGTGGGGTTTGAAAGCACGCCAAGTGAATACTAACCTAACGGGCAGGGGTTACCCATGGGAGGATTTTTCCAATAAGTTTATGCATCTAAGATATTTCATGCTAACCTCCCTATGTTATATGGAAATATACCTCGTTGGATGAATAAAAATTTAGAGCCCGCTGGCCCAGTGGTTAACGCGGGGGGCCTGGGGAGTTGTGGGCCCTACCTGGGTTCAAACTCCACCTTTTTTTGTGACTTGTTTACACACCTAATACTAGCGCGATTGCTAGCGCATTCAGCTCACAAAAGGTGCGCCGGTCGATCCCCGCTACGGGGGGGAAATATTAGACGTGTTTTTTTAAGACATCTACTGTCCATGTTCACCCATCAGTAAATAGGTACCTGGGTGTTAGTCGACTGAAGGGGGGGGGGCCCCCCGGGAAAAAAACTGACCAAATTTCCCCCGAAATGCTCTGCATACCAAGGGGCTTTTTTATAGCAGTATTTTTCACTGATTTCAGCTAGGTTTTATACCTTGTACATGTACTTGTAGACATGAAATTATTATTATTATTATTATTATTATTATTATTATTATTAATATTATTGTTATTATTATTATTTTTTCGTCCCCTTTGTCATAATTTTGGGCGTCATATCTTGTGGTTTGCCGCCAGTTTTTCGAAGCCGTGGCCCATGTTTTTGAACGTGACAAATTATATTGCTCAAATTTTCCCTGATCAGGTGTCATGTACTCCACATGACATTTTTTTTTCCCCTTACAAGTTTTTGGGGATATCCTGTTTATCTTACAGACATTTTTTTTTGGGGCCCCACATGTCTAAACTCTGAGATTCTGCATTCTCAATAGCAATCTTGTGAGGTTTTCATCTTTTTGCAAGATGCATCACCAGCAGTTGATGCTAACTGATAAATGCCAGAAAAACCCCCTCAATATATCAAAAGAAGAGAAGCACACAGATCAACTCTTCTTGTAGTTCTTGTATTCCATCAATTACGACATCAAACGTTCCTGATTTATTAACATCATTGCAAATATTTTTAGTTAAAGTATTTAACATTATCATTAAGGTTTTTTTTTTGCACCATGAAAGTTGTATAATTTTTTTGGGTTTTTCAACCAGGTTTTCAGTACAGTGTTATCTTCTGCATCAGTGTCATAATATAGTTTTTTTTAAATTTCCTTCCAAATAATTTTTGTCTCAAATGAGTGGGGTTTTAAAAAAATTTGACTCTGAGCACGTACTCCATCTCCAGTCTTTTTTGTCCTTACCCAGGCTTATGACTTTGCATTTGGGGAGGTTTATTAATCTCTAGGAATCATATATCGGACTCAGCCGGGGGTTTTTGGAGTGTTGACACAGGTTCAAAAAAAATTTTACCGCAGTTTCGGGGGTTTTGGGGGTAAGTGTTACATCTATTTGTTCAGCAAGAGTTTCTTGTTTGATCCGGAGCATCAAAGACTCATCAGTTAATTTTTTGCTGCTGCTAGATGCCCGTTTGGGGGGGGGGTTACGTCCATTTCTTTACGTTTTTAAATTTAGGTATTTTGAGAGATGCCTTTCTTTTCTATTATTTTTGTGTTTTCCCAGACGTATAGTCGTATTTCAACAGCTCTGCTGAGAAATTATGGCTATAATTTTTTTTTAACAAGTCTCACTGTCAACAAAAATTTTTTAAAAAAAAGAGTACAAATGATTCCTTGTTCCGGGTTTTTTTAGTGGGGTGTCCACATTCGCCCCCCCCCGTCCCGTTTTCCAGACTCACACAAAACCCGAAACTCATCTAATCTGACTTGAGTCTTCCACTGGACTCTTTTTTTCCCCCTTTCGTTGACGAGTAAAAAGGGGTTTTATCCCCTTTTTTTCTTATTTTTCCCCCTTTATTGTCATTGTGGTATGTTATAATTGGTTAATTTTTGTATTAATAAAGGACAGGGGGAAAATAAGTAAACTAAATTTAAACCCTTTTGGTAATGTAAATCGAGAAATTTGCTGCAAACCGTACGAGAAATCCACATAGAATTTACTAGGACGAGTTGCGTAACTTACAAAGTTCTTTTTTAAAAGCTAGGAAGTCCGATATTTTTCATCACCATTCTTCCTTATTACGGCATTTGTTGACCATAATCATTCACACATGGGTGTCCCTTCTCTTCCTTTTCTTTCCTTTTTTTATTCGCCCCTTTTTTTTAGTTTATGTTTACCCCACTTAATATTACAACTTGGCCTTGTGATTACCCTCACTTTCAGAATGCAACGTACATTATTATTATTATTATTATTATTATTATTATTATTATTATTATTATTATTATTATTATTATTATTATTATTATTATTTTTTTTTAAAAAAACCCCAAAAAAAACCCAAAGGGGGCATACATACATTATCAGGGCGGTGAGGAGTGCTAAAGGAAGTACAATCAAAGGTCATCCAAAAAATTTTTTTGCTGTAAAAAAAGTCAAAGAGGGAGTCTGTGTCAAAGGGGGGCCCCCTCAGCGAGGAGGGGGAAAGGGAAGTAAGGGTGTTAGAGCAGTGACGACGTCGGAGGTCAATTCTGCGTGCTCGTTGATAGACGGGAAAAAGTACAATAGAATATGGCAAACTGAAACTGGAATATGACAATCCGCACAGAGGGGGAAATGGGCGCCTCTCCATAAAAAAACCCCCTGAGTGAGACGTACATGCCCCGGGGGCCAAAAAGGGGGAAGTGTATTTTCCCCCGTCACGATATTGATGATAAGAAGAAGTCCAGGATTTTTTAAAATCGGCTTCTTTTAAAAAAATCAACCGACCAACGATGTTGCCAAAAAGGGTGCGAAGGTGACTAAAGATTACATCAAAATAGTCTGACAATGGAATCCCCCCTTTTAGGAAAGGGGAAGGGGCTACCTGCTCATTGCCCTGAACATCAACATGACCAGGGACCCAACAGAAAGTGATTTCTTTGTTTTTGCTAGAAATGTGGGCCACCACGGAAGAAGACCCAGGGAATGAGGCGAATTAAATTTTTTGATGGCTTGCAAAGCACTAAAGGAGTCTGAGACTACCACAAAATGTTGAGGCAGACCGGGAATGCAAGGGGGATAATCGAAATGAGAACTGCAAAGAGTTCAGCTGTAAAAGGGGGGGAGTTTAATAAATGAGATAATTTTTCCCGGGAGAACACTGCAAAAAAACCCGACACCGTCAGAGGATTTGGGAAGCATCAGTGTAAACTTCAACGGCCGGGAGAATGCCCCCGGGGAAATGATTAAGAAAAAAAAAACAAGAAGCAACTGTGGGTTTTTTGGGGGCTTTCGTTTCAAACGCATGAGGACAAGTAGGAGACCACCAAGGCACTTTTTTTGAGGGCTCCTACCTGAGATTTGAGGGATTGTGTTCGAGGCTGTTTTTAAAAAACCGATGACAAAAATAATTATAATAGCTCAGCCGTTAGGACAAAGGAGAAGGTTCTTCACTAAAAACAATTGACATAAGTAAATGGCCCAATTCAAACCCCCAAGGTGGGCTGCGAGGCAGTCGAGAAAAAGGAATGAGAAGGGGGGTTTTTAAACCCCCTGGTCTACATGATCAGGGAGTACAGACGGAAAATTTTTGGGGAGTGGGGGAAGAGGAGCAAATTGAGATATCTATGCAAGAGGGGTTTGAGTGCAAGGGTCCAATTGAGTGAGGGCATTTAAAAGTGGATGATCGTGTGGAAGGACAATAGCCCCCCAGCAAGAATTAAGAAAGAAGTATTTGCTTTTTTAAACAGGTATATCGTCAGCAATTTCAAGAAGTGAAAGATTATGTAGTTGTCTGTATTTTGTACGGGACAATTTATCCCCCAAAACCTTTTAAAGGAATGGAAAGAAATGTTCGCCCAACATGGCAACGGACCCCCTTTTGTTGATGCTATGGTCGGAAAGAAAATAGTAGTAGAATTTGGGTTTGGGGAGCATTAAGAATTTTGTCCAAGAAGGGGCTTTGAAAAAAAGGAAAGGGGGGAAGGGGGTTGCTTAGTTGTTCGTTTATTTTTAGCGTGAGGTGATTCATCAGTGACAGGTTGGGGGGGGTTTGGGGCCCTCCTGAGTCATGAGTAATTAAAAAACAATGCACTGTATGTGGAGAAGCCGGGATCATAGTCTAAGTTGTGCGGAGGTCAGATAATAAATAATAATAATAATAAAAATAATAATATCTTTATTTCTACAAGCATGTACAAGGTATGTCCTAGCTGACATCAATGACATACTACTATAAAAAGCCGCGAAGAGAGATTTCGGGCAAATTAGCTAAAGTTTTTCCCGGGGGTGCGACCCACACCAGTCGACTAACTCTCAGGTACCCTTTTTAAAAAGGGGAAAAAATAGACAACCAGTGAAGGGAAACACTCCCAATGTTTTACCCTCGCTGGGAATCAAACCCCCACACTCGCCGCGTGAAGCGAGAGTTTTTGCCACCGGGCCCCCAAAAGGGGCACCAAAAGATCAGTCAAAACTGCAGAAAACCCGAGGTGGGTAAGGGAAAAATTTAAGAAGGTACCGGGTTGGAAGAGAGGTCTGAAGAATGCCCGAAGGCGTGCCAGGGTCTGTAAAGGGTGCCACAGGAAAGGGTCCAAGAGGGGGGATCATGGTTATGGGTCGCCATGATAAGTTTCTTCTTGTTTTTTTTTTAAAAAAAAAAAGGAAAAAAAAGGGGGGAAAAATAGAGGAGTAGATCCTAGGAGGCATGAACAAGGGGGCCCTCAGGGGGCCAGTAGTGCAGATGAGCATGGAACCGGGGGGGTTTGGGGGTACCCCCGGGGGTGATCCAGATTTCAAGGCAAACTACACCATCAAGGACCCAATTGAATGGGTTGGGGGCGATACCCTTCCCCAAAACCCCCGGGGCTAGAATGCCTGGGGAAAGGGGGGGGCCCCAAAGGTCAAAAGCAAGAAAGGGGGGGGAGGAATGGGGAAAGAAGAAGGAATGGGAAAAGAGGGATTGGGGGGGTGGGACAGGGAAGAGAGGGGGGGGTAGTAATTAGGGGATGATTGGGGGAAAAAAAATGAAAGGTCCCCCCCTCAGACCAAAATACCCCTTTATCACGACAAGGGGGGCCCATTTACTGGTAGTTAACAGGGGGGGAAAAGTTGTATGAAGACTTGCCCATACGTCTCTTCTTGCCAAGGGGTCAAACCCAAGGTGCTTTTTTTTAAATTTTTACACTACTGAATTTAAAGACAAATAGCTGCTATCCTACCAAAGACCACTTCAATACCAAACTCTAAGGTACACGACTAATGGCAGGATGCAAAAAAAACAGTCGGCTTGCACTCAGGTACTTGGTGGGATATTAAAGTGTCGTGAACACTTCTAATTGGTAGCAGGAAACCCCCCTGTACACAAAGCCACAAAAAGACTGCATCTGAGAACCTCATCAACATACAAAACCCAAAAAAATTTTTCCCTGTCCTTTGTAGATGTGGGTTTCCTTCTACCATCCAAGTATTTATTTCCCCCTTGGTGAACTTGGGGCAAAAAGATGGAAGATAAGATGCCCACGGTCTCTCAACTACCCCGTGATTGAACCCGGTTCCTTCTATTGTGAGCAAAGGGGGGTTTAACACATTGTGAGTCGAAGACCCAAATGTGTCTCCTTTTTTTTTTTTGTTGTAGGTGGTGTAGAGGGAAAGTTGGAAGGAGTTAGATGTACAGTACTTAAAAAAATTTAAGAAATAAGTGTAAAATACGTAGATGAGGACAAATAGCGCAAAGCCGACAAGTGAAAAAAATTAGAGAGAGGTACTTGATTGAGACGTTTCCCCGGGGGAACAGGAGAAAGAAGCCAGTTTTACAGGCCAAACACCTAAAATTCCCTTTTTCGGGGAAAAAAAGTAACATACCTGAGAGTAGTGCCCCAATAACCCAAAAAATTGAATATCATGAAGATAATAAGAATCCAGATTCTGCTTTTCTCCATGAGAGGCATATTAACATCGGGGGTTTCTTGCCCAGTTTTGCCTCCGTATAGATTGCCGTATTTCGGAACTCTATGCCCCATGTCACACTCTTCCTGCCCGCGGGTGACTCCTTACTGTCACTCATCCATCTTCCTGTCTGTGGGGGGGGGGGCACTGTCTTCACGCTCCTGGACCCTCCTCACTTTTTAAATTTGGGGTGCTGGCGTTCGTGTTATGATTTTTTACAGATGTCGACTCGCTTGCTAATGTTTTTGCATTTCTTAACTTTGTTGCAATTTTGCAGTAACACTTTTTATTTGAAAATAAATGATTTATAATGAGTTAGCTAAATATAAAGTATACAGTAAAGTTGTTTTTTTTTAGATTTTAAGCCTGTCGACTACACGAGAGTCAATCACTGATTTTTGCCTGAAATTTCCCCCCAGTGAAGAATGTCTAAATCTTCAAATTGGGGGGGGAAAAGGGGGTTTTTTTAATATATATATATATATATATATATATATATATATATATATATATATATATATATATATATATATATATATATATATTGGAAATGTTGAGAAGATGGGGGGAAACTGTGATTTCGTGTATGGGGGAAGGGGGGAATAACATCTTATAGGAGTGGGGGGAAGAACCAGTTGTGAGTGTGGGGGAAGTTCGTGAGGTAGTGGGTAGAATAAAAGGGGGGGAAGGAAGCTGGGATTGATGGGATAAAGATAGAAATGTTAAAGGCAGGTGGGGATATATTTTTGGGGGTGGTTAGTGTTTTTATTTAATAAATGTCTGAAGAGGGGGGACCTAGGGGGGGGGCAGAGAGATGCAGTTCCTTTTGTATAAAAAAAGGGGACAAAAGAGAGTGTAAAAATTATAGGGGGGAAAAAATCTGTTAAGTATACCTGGAAAGTGTATGGTAGAGTTATTATTGAAAGAATTAAAAGTTAGACGGAAAGCATGATAGCAGATGAACAAGGAGGCTTTTTTTTAAGGGTAGGGGGGGGGTAGACCAAGTGTTTACAGTGAAACATATATGTGAACAGTATTTAGATAAGGGTAAAGAGGCTTTTTTGGGATTTATGGATTTGGGAAAAAAGGGGGATGACAGGGTGGATAGGGGGGGGTATGGCAGATGTTGGGGTATTTGAAATAGGAGGTAGGTTACTGAAAGCGGTGGGGAAAAATTTTTCCCAGGATAGTGAGGCTCAGGTTAGAGTATGTAGGCGAGAGGGATTATTTCCGAAAAATAGGCCTTAGACAGGGATGTGTGATGTCACCATGGTTGTTCAATATATTTATAGATGGAGTTATAAGAGAAATGAATGCTCGGGGGTTTGGAAGAGGGGGGGGTTTTAAAAAAAGAAGAATCTAACACAAAAAAGGGGGGGTTTTCACAGTTGCTGTTTTTTTTATGAAACTGTGCTTTTGGGAGATTTGAAGAGAAGGAGAGGATGGTGGATGAGTTTGGTAGGGTATGTAAAAGAAGAAAATAAAAAGTGAATATAGGAAAGAGTAAGGTGATGAGGATAACTAAAAAATTAGGGGGGCAAGAGATTGGATATCAGATTGGAGAGAGAGTATGGAGGAGGTGAATGTATTCAGATATTTAGGAGTGGACATGTCAGCAGATGGGTTTATGAAAGATGAGGTGAATCAAAAATTGATGATGGGAAAAAGGTGAGGGGAAAGAGGAGTCTGTGGAGGGGGAAAAAAATTTTTCCATGGAAGCAAAAAGGGGAATGTATGAGAGTATAGTTTTAACCCCAAAAATCTTATATGGGTGTGAAGCATGGGTGGTGAATGTTGCAACAAGGAGATGGCTGGAGGCAGTGGAGATGTTTTGGGTTTTTTGGGGGGTTTTGGGTGAATATAATGCAGAAAATTCGTAGTTTGGGGAAATTTAGGAGGTGCGGGATTAAAAAAAAATTTTCCAGAAGGCTGGGGGAAAAAGGGGTTTTTTAGGTGGTTCGGGGGTGTAAAAAGGGTGGAACAAAAAAACAATGACTTCGAGAGTGTATAAATTTTTAAAAGGGGAAAGGGGG
The DNA here is from genome assembly GCA_009830355.1 of Cherax destructor. Classification (NCBI taxonomy): domain Eukaryota; kingdom Metazoa; phylum Arthropoda; class Malacostraca; order Decapoda; family Parastacidae; genus Cherax; species Cherax destructor. The sequence goes on along the minus strand of WNWK01012757.1, from coordinate 33,753 downwards.
GGAGGGGTCGTCCTAGGAAAAATTGGAGGAGGGAGAAAAAGGGGGGTTTTTTGTGCGAGGGGGGTTTTTTTCCAGAAAGCATGGGGGGCGTGTTAGGGTACGAGCGAATGGAAACAAATGGTTTTTAAAACTTGACGTGCTGTTGGGGTGTGAGCAAGGTAATATTTTTTGAAGGGGGGGCAGGGAAACCGGCAGGCCCTTTAGTCCCGGGGATGGGAAGTACAGTGTCTGCACTCTGAAGGAGGGATGTTAATGTTTCCCCCTTTTTTTAAAAATGAAGTGTAAGCGCGCCTCTGACAAGACAGTGATGGAGTGAATGATGATGAATGTTTTTTTTTTTCAGGCCACCCTGTCTTGGTGGGAGAAGTCCGATGTGTTAATATATACTTTTTATATATATATATATATATATATATATATATATATATATATATATATATATATATATATATATATATATATATATGTAGAATTGCAAGAGCAGGCGAAATATTCAAAAAAACGGGGGTCCTTCCGACGGAGACTGAACCTACGAACCTCAAAAAAAAAACTCTAGTTGTGTCGATGCATGCAGGGGATGGGTAAAAAACTGTAAGCCACCTGCCGGGGAAAACTGGCTGCCTTGGATCAACGTCTAGCGTGAGCTGGACGCCAAGGTATTGGTCCAGTGTGGTACGGTCGGCAAAGCACTGCGCCCTTTTCATGAGGTTCGTGGGTTTTTGAGTCTCCGTCGGCCAGAGATCAGTGTTTTATATATATATATATATATATATATATATATATATATATATATATATAAATAAATATCGGCCGTTTCTACTGAGGCAGGGGTGCCCCCGAAAAAGAAGAAACACTTTCCTCATCACTCACTCCATCACTGTCTTGCCAGAGGCGTGCCGATACTACAGTTGAAAAACTGCAACATATTTTTCCAACCCCTCCTTCAGAGTGCTGGCACTGTTACTCCCCCCCCTTCCCCAAAACGGGGCCCAAACCCGGGTTTTCCCCGAACCCCCTTTATACATGTCACCTTTTCACACTCCAACAGCGTCAAATCATTTGCTTCCAGTCTTCCTATCTAACAGCTCATATACGCTTACTGCAAAGCTAAATCCTTTGCCCATAAAATCCCCTTTTTCCCCCCCCCCCCAACCTTTTCTAGGACGACCCCCCCCCCGCCTTCCCTCCACTACAGATTTATATCCCCCCCCAAATCATTTTATTTTGGTCTGTCCTTTTAAATGTCCAAACCACCTCAACAACCCCTTTTCCCCAAACCCCCGGGGTAATATTTTTAGTAACCCTGCACCTCCTAATCTCCAAGCTGGGTTTTCAGCATGGTCTTGAACATGGGGGGGGGTTCCCCCAATCGCGGGGTTTTTCCTAAAAGACTTGTTTTAAAAAAAAAACGTAAATGTTCAGCAGTTGGGTCCCTGGGGTTGTTCGTCGTCTTACCAACGTACTGAGACTCAAGTCTCGTACACGTATATTGATATACGATAGACGATTGTTTTCAAATCTTCTTTAATATGTTCAGTTGCTCTTGGGAAAATTTTTTTTAAAAGACCAGCATCCAATATAAAATTTAATCATGAAGTTGAAAAGTATTGTAAATTATCTTTCTTATACAGGAAAAAAAGGGGGAAAAATCACAGAGCTGCTGAAAGGGGCCAATATATCTGAAATACGAAAGGAGTCACTGGTCAGAGAAATAACATATATTGAACTTAAGCTTTAAAGGGGAAAAAAAACAGGGGGTAAGAAACCCCCGGAAGAACTTAAAAAACCCCCAAAAGAAATTAAAAAAAAAAAATTTTCCTACCCCAAAAAAAGCAAAAAGAACATTCTGTATTGGGTCTCTGTTTTTTCGGGTGGGACTTACACAGATGACAGCCAAGAAATGAGTGATACTGAAGTCCCAAAAGACTCAGCGTTTAGTGATCTATTAACCAGACTAAGAGTCCATTCTAAATGAATTTTTTTTAAAAACCCAAAACTCAAAATTTTTTGGTTTTAATTTTTAAAATGTACAAGAATGGTATACAATACCGACAATGTGAAATTAAGACACATGTGCAAAAAACTGGGTATTTTATAGTAAACGTTTCGCCATCCAGTGGCTTTATCAATACCCGTCCCTTTCAGCTGTCGCCTATTTTTTTTCAAGCCTGCCAACCTGATCTTCATAATCTCCAGACCTACGGTGCTGTTCACAAAAACTCCAAGGCCGAGTGACTGATTACCTCATCTTTTTATAGTTCACTGTCTTCATATTATGTCCTAGAATTTTTTATTGGGTAAAGCCACTGGAGGGCGAAACGTTTACTATAAAGATACCCAGATGTTTCACATGTGGGGCTTAATTTCAAGATGTCTGATGTTATCCTAACACCACAAGACTGTGAAAAAAACAAAAAAAAGACATGCCCATGCACTCTGCCCCAGGCCCAGACTCATGGAACTCCGTGATAATCAAGAACTGCAAGTCTTTAAAATTTTGGGAAAAGGAGCATGGACACAGGGGTCATACCAAATCACTAAACCAACAAACATAGCCCCAATTCACAAAGATGGGGAAATAAAGCAATTGCAAAGAATTACAGCCCGGGGGTAGCGCTAACATCCCACATCATAAAATTTTTTAAAAAAGGGGTTTCCCAGAAGCAAGACCCCCCACTTAGATCCCCCTCAGTTACACAACCAAGGGCAACAGGGGTTTTTAAAAAAACAGGTGCCCTGCTTATCCCAACTACAGGACCACTATGACAAGGTCTTGGATGCTGTGGAGGACAAACAAAATGGTGAAGTAGTATACACAGACTTTGGGAAAGATCTGACAAGTGCGACCACTGTGTAATAGCACATAAAATTTTATAAAGGAATAACGGGAAAAAAGGGGGTAGATGGATGTATAACTTCCTAACAATAGAAAAAAAAAAAGTAATAGCAAAAGAAAAAAAATAAAAAGGCAGCTACAGTGAAAGCTCTGTTCCATAAAGCACTGTACTGCTCCCACCCCTGTTCCTCATCCTCATATCTGACATATACAAGGATGTAACCCCACAGCACCATGTCTTCTTTGCAGATGACATCGAATTTGCATGACAGTGTCATTCATCAAAGACACTGCAAGTCTCCAAGAAGACATCAACCAAATTTTTTTAAAAATACCACAGAAAAAAATATGAAGTTCAATCAAGAAAAATTTTTAATTCCGATATGGAAAACTTTAGGAAATTAAAACTGCATCGGAGTATAAAAAAAACTCCATCCACACAATAGAGCGAAAACTAATGTGAAGGACCTGGGAGTAATAATGACAGAGGATCTCACTTTCAAAGATCACAACTATGTATCTATATATCTGGAGGAAAATGATAGGAAGAATAATGAGAACCTTAAAAAAATAGGGACGCAAAGCCCATGATGATTCTCTTCAAATCGCTTTTTTTTAGGCTGGAAAAAATGCTGTACACTAACTCCCCCCCTTTAAGGCTGGCGACATTGTTGACCTGGAAAATTTTTCAGAGAACTTTACAGTACGTGTAAGTACGATAAAGCACCTGAATTACTGGGAACGGTTGAAGTCTTTTTGATTTGTACCCCCGGGGAAAGCAGGCGAGAAAGATTACTAATATATACTTGAAAATGCTAGAGGGACTAGTCCCAAATCTTCACACGAAAATCACCCCCCTTTTCTAAAGCAAAAAAACTCGGCAGGGGGATGCAACATTCCCCAATGAAAAGCGGGGGGCCACGAGAGATAAGAGACAACATAAAAAATGTCGGGGGGGCCCAAGACTATTAAAAATGCCCCCCCCTATACAAAAGGGGGGGTTTCCAATAGCCCCCCCGGATATGATCAAGAAGGTTCTGGGGAGGCACCTAAAGTTAGTACCGGGGCCAGCCGGGCCATGGTTCGTAAGTCGGTCTGCGTGCCCAGCAGTAACAGCCTGGGGGGTCAGGCCCTGATCCACCACGGGGCCCCGTTCATAAACCGGGCCGTGGGGGCGTTGACCCCCAAACCCCCTCCAGGATACCTTCTCCCGGTATATATATTCTAACTGAAAGAACTGGGGAATATATTCAAAAAATAAATTATTGAAAGCCCCCCCTTTTAAAAGTTTGGCAACTAAATTTTGTTCTATTATACCAATTAAGTTTAAACATAATTTAATAACAACTTTTGCAACTAGGATTTACCGGATATGTTCAGGTTGTACCAGATCCCACCAAGTGTTTGCACAGAATGGTTTTCTACGTAATTCTGTTGATACTAATATTGGTACACATTTTAACAAACTTTTTTTAAAAACATCAAAATATCCTCTAGCTACAGTGAAAAAAAAGATATTATGTTGTCCTACCATTTATTGAAAATTATAATATTAGAAAAAGGTTAAATACATTGTTTAGGGAATTTTATTCACAATGTTTTCCTTGAGTTATCCTTTGAATGGTTGTATTCTGCAGCCTACAGTAGGCTAGTGTATATCAATATACATGAACGGAATTTAAGTCTCAGTACATTGGTAATGCGGGGGGGGGCAGCCCAGGCTACGAACTGCTGAACATAAAGGTTTTAAATTTTTTAAAAAAGGTCAACTGTTATTAATTTTTTAGCAGTTAGGGGGAAAAAGTGCAACACCACCCTACTGGCGAGGCGTCTTTCAGTGTTAGTCGTCGTCTCGTCTCCCACACACCAGTGAGTGGTTACACTTCCCCCCCGATCAGTGTTATAGACTCCACCGGCAACTTTTGAGGCAGTCGAAAAACTATCGTTTGGCTATGCTACCACAGTAGCTCTTGTGGGGGTTTTTTCAACTTTTGAGGGTTGCACTTTTTTGATCCTTTATATTTTAACGTCTCGCCCCCAAGGAAATAACAACTTCACCTTTGAGAATATTTTTGGGGTTTTTTGGGTCCAGGTGGCCCAAAAAAAGATTCCCAGCCTTCCATTTCTTACGAAGGAGGAAGTGGAGGCCCCAGCCGCCCTCTGCACGATTTTTTGACCCGATGGTGGTTGTTTTGGGGTTTAATTTTTTGTGGCGGGTTCTGTGACGCTATCCACACTCAATCCCTTCTTTTTTTTAAAAAAAATTTCTGATGGTCAGGCAGGCTTTTTTAACACGTCAAGAAACTGGGGGTGATTTGCTGGGCAAGGGTACGGTGTCTCGTAGCCCCCACGCCAGCGCACTCGGCACACACTGAGGTCCGGGGTTTGATTCTCCTCCAGTACGGCTGGAAAAAAATTTGGGAGTGTTTCCATTTCCATTATACAACCCCCCCGTCCCTGTCCCTTGGCCCCCCCCTCAGTTTAAAATGAGTACCTTTTTTTGGGGGGTCGCATCCTGGGACAAAATGGGCCTTTAAAATTTTTTCCCAAATGCCAGCATTTAAAAAGGGGGGTTTTATATAGTAGTATGCCATTCATTCACAGGCCTGTACCTTTGTACATTTTTTTTTACTAAATAAAGATATTATTATTATTCGTAAGTTTCCCTTGTTATGATGTCGAAGCCTTTTCCCCCCCTGCATGAACTCTTGCAGTTGAAGGATCTGGACGGGTTTTGGGTTTGTTTGTGTCACTGTCGGTAAGGCTACTTTCCATCCTTGTATTTGCAATGGTTACCTCCGTGTTGAGTTAAAGCTTTCCTTCCTTCCCATTGTTTTATTGCCAGAAATATGGTCAACCTCAGTGTGTGAGGTGAGTGCGCTAGGATCGAATTAGTGGTACTCTATGAATCGGGTTGTTAGTATTTCTGCAATAGATTTGCCCTTTCCCGGATATTTCCCCCTTTTCTACCTTGGGGGTTTATGACGCCCCTCTGGGATCTGACCATTTCCCAATTTGCATTTATTAATTTTACGGCGCTTCTTTTCTTCTTCACCGATTTAAATTCAAGAAAGCAGATTGCAGGTTATTGTCCAGGCTGGCCACACCTGATATATCCGGGAATGACAGACTCAAAGTTTAAATGTCACTTTTCAGTTCTTAGACTGCTAGTTAGGTATTCCTAAGACCTCGGTCGTTCCACACAAGCATAATTAATGTTTCCGGGGACACCAGAGTACCGCAAGGCACTCAGTCATCGTAATAAACTTAACAGGATTTTGGCAAAGAGCCCACCCCCATCATTTATTTATTATAAATTTGTCAGGCTCAAGCAAAATTACTGTCCGTAAACGCGACTCCTAGGGAGGCAAATGTCCACTCCCAAACCCAGGTCTGAACCACTATCTATCGCATAATCAGTTAAAAATCCCGGGTCAAGCCTGAATAAGTTGCTTGCATTGTACAACGAGATTTGGACGTCTTGCTTGTTTCCAAGCTCGTGGCACTTTGCACATGTCGTGCCACTCCCCAAAAAGTCCGGGAGAATAACGAACCTTTTCTGTTTTTTGCAGAGTCAAGAAAGCGTTAAATGATCGAAAATTTTGGGCCTTTGCCAAAACTTTTTTCGGGCCTTAAACAAACACTTTGTTACTGCTGCATTTTTTAGACATTGAAAAAGTTTACGACATGACATGGCGACGGGGAAATACTGGCCAAACTTTATTAATAACTTCTTGACGTACAGGACTTTCCAGCCCTTTCCGGTCACAACGAACTACAAATATTTGCCCAAGAGAACAGGGTACTACAGGGCTGTTTCAGCTAACTTTGTTTTCTGTCTTGATCATGACATTCTGTCTCCAGCTTCCTGTATGCTGATGATTGTGCCTTTGGTATTTATTTCACAATGCACAATTTTCGGCACGCGGGTTCAGCTTCCTCGAATTCGTTCTACGTTGGGGGATGCAGGTTTAATTCCGCGCTCAAAGTGTCGCAGTTGCCTTTATACACTTTACTGATGATTTTCTGATACCGGTGCAGCCTTCAGCTAGGTTCCTGGGCCGACTTTGAACACAGGATCAATTGGAAGAGACGTTGATAAATTTGTCACATGTGGGTCATCTTATGAACCTTCTATGGTATTTTCCCCAGAACAAAGCGTCCAGTATCGTCCTTCGCGAGGTTCACAAGCTGGTGAATGAAAACATAACGCCTTGGAAGCTACAAATACAAAATCATCACGTCGTGGTCCCAGCTAAAATAAAAATGTGCGCCGGAGGAAGAGGTCCACCAGGTCTTCTGCAAAATACTAGTTACATACCTCACCCCATCTCTGCACCGACGGCTTCAAGACGAGTGAAAGTGTGAGTATTAGTGTATGGTCGTGGGATATTTCTTCAGGTTTCGTTTGCCAGATCATACATCGCTCTTTACTGCCGAACCTTTTTTTAAAAACGAACTATAGATTTTTGCCATTCTTAAAAAACAAGAGCTATACAAACTGGAATCACTGTCTCTCATGATTTACTTGGCAACAATATTAATAAGCTAAACTCTTGTGTCATGTTCATCACCCTGATCTGGGTTCCAGGGCGCCGTAACGTCTTTGGCAATGATCAAGCCAACATGCTTGCGAAGTTAACCTCGGAGCTCTTGGGATTTTCTTGGGTCTCACGGGACCCTGGGTCATTGCTCTCTTTGGGGAAGAAATCACTCGACCTCCTGTGGCAGTCAGTGGACCAGCTTGGCTATACCAAACAAGTTCAAATTCTTTAATGCAGACTGGACCACCTCCTTAGAACCAACCACGGTGAAGAAGTCTTCTCGGGCTCCGACTCAATTACGCCGCCATTAGCCCAGCTGGGAGGTGAATATCCCCCAGAGTTTCTGCAGCAGTTCCTACTATTCTCCACATCCTGTCCTTTCTACATCCTTCTTTTGTCTCTGTGAACAGAAAACCTCCGTTCACAGCTGACTCCTTCCTCCATGAAAATCCATCTGTTGTCAACTCTTTGATTCACTTCCTCAAGAGACAAATTTGATCAGGGTGATGTAGTTTGTTCTCGTACCTGTATGAATTCGTGTTATATGAAAACAACGTTTTTCTGTCCTTCTCGTGACTCGTGGTCTCTTCCTGCTGCCACACCCCATAGATGCGAGCTTACTCCTGCCTCTTTTCTCTTATACTTTTCATTTAACGTACGATCCCTTTGAGTAATTTTTTTGACAAGGAAAGCCTATAAATAAGTTTACAATATTTATCTTTCACTGACGATCCACCTTCCATACCACATTTCCACAATCATATTCTTAACAGAAGGTAGTCATAGGTTTGTTCTTCCTTGTGTCTTCCTTTACTGATGGATGACGTGTTCACTGAACAGGGCGCCCCTGTCCTAATGACCTTCTTATAGGTCGATGGCCGTTAAGCCCAACATGGAATGAAGTGTTAGTGGCCCTAAAGACGGAAAAAAATCGCAGAATCTTTCTGAACTCACTTTTTTTTTAAGCCTAAACGAGGCTCCTTGAAAGCTCCTGCGAGTTTTATGCCCTTAATTATATGGCAATTTAATATTTTAGACTTTTTAAATATTTCTTAAAAAATATATTTTTCTTAATTTCTACACTTGTAATTCTGAATACTTTTTTCTTTTGTAGAACTGAAGATGAGAATAGAAATTTCAAAGCAAATTGAAATGACAACCTTAAATTTCTCCCCATACCTAACTAATAATTTATTCACCAAACCTTGTTAAATTTTTATACTGCAAGAATTCCTAATTTATCAAACATATTTTAACAATTTTGCTAGATATTATTATTAGTAAAGGGAATGACGCGAGTCTTCAGGTGACCAATGCAAACTTATCGTGAACCCCAATTATTTTAGCAAAGAGTAAAATACATAATATTCACTTACGAAATATTAACAAATTTGCTATTATCATCAAACAGTTTTTGTTTTGGGAGAAGTCTATATGGGTGTGCAGCATCACAATGATAAACATTATCACTATGGAGAAGAAGAGCCAGACATCAACAAGCTTAAAGTACGACGTCTTGGGCAACGAATTAGATGTCTGCAATAAAAAAAAAATATATGCAGTTAATAACATAAGATGTAAACCCATCATATACAGTATTATATACTTATGGGCGTTAATGGTTTATGCACATAAATATTAAGGGGAAAATGAAATGCTAAAAGTCAGCGCCATTCTAAGGAAAAGGGACAATTGGCCCTGACGTTGAAGCTCAGGGGGGATCATATTATCATCGTTGCGTATAACCCTTTGTGGTTTAGCGCTTCTTTTATTATAATATAATAATAATATTATCATCGTCAATGATAATAACAATGCTACATACAAGTCCCCCTAGTGTACCACCCTTCTTCCAACCAGATTTCCATTCCTAAGCCACTTCTAAACCACTTCTAAGCCACTCTTAAGCCACTTCTAAGCCACTTTTTAAAAAATTTCTGGAGCCACCCTTGCCTCAAAGGCCATAAAGACTCACATTCATCCTGCTACAGATATCACTATTTACATACAAATTGTTCCCCATGCATAGCTCATAAAGTCGAAGCGTTCAGGGATAATGAGTAACACAACAATATCACTAAATAGTAATAACACGATTGCAAACAAATCAGGGAACTGGTGGGATTTGAACCCATGATAAAAGTCCTAAAACTCAAGAGGCCAGTGCTTTAACCACTGGACTATACCGGCCTGATAAGATTCGTCCAAAAAGGGAAACTGTATATTGCAATTCATCATAGGAAGGTTACATGGGCCACCAATGTGACCACAAATGCAGGATTTACAGATGAATTTCACACCGGGCTGAGTGTTTGAGGGAAGAGGACGTATGTGTGTTGGGTGAGATCCTAGGCCTTCTATCTCAGGACTGCTTATTTCACTCGACTGATAACTCATCATGCAACTCATATCGTTGGATCGCAGCTGCATTGTTGCTGGAACTCTTATGTGTGAGCTGTGACTAGTGATCTACCTAGTGAAATGCAAAGTGTTGGTTTGAAGTGGCTCAAGAAGGCCTATCTTCACTACACCTCGTCTGCCTCCTCCTCCTTCCTCGATTTGGAACTCAACCATTCCCTCTAATTACTTATGGTCTAGAGGCAGATCTTGCCTGCCCAAATAAGTGCCTGAGTGCCCCTGTCAGTCCTGCCGGCGCCCACATTTCTCCCTCACCCTTCTTTAAAAATGTTCTCCTGTGTGCCTATTTGCCTGCTACAAGCAAATCTCCAAGTGGTGACACGGGTTTAGCTAGCACATTCAAGCAGGCTTGAAAACAAAACTCAAAGCCAGCCAGACAAGGAGGGGGTAGCCTGCAGTTGCAGCTGTCCTGACCCCCAGCACGTCTACGTAAACGTTCTACAGTGTTCGTGCCATACCAGTGTTTTTCTGCATCGAGAACACAAAGTCAGCAAGCCAGCCCAGGTAGTCCAAGCCAGCTCTGCCGAGGAAGCCTGTGTGAAATCTGCTTCCATTGTGTCTGATTGCTTTGCATTACCAGTAAAATGCCGGTAAGGGAGTGACTCTCGTGTGCAAGTTTGGTACTAATCCTCGAGAATTTTCCACGTGTATATAATAATGTATCCTCCCGCCTGCGTTCTAGGGAGTACAGGTTTAGGAACTCAAGCGTTCCCAGTATGAGGTGGTTTATCGCAGTTATGTGGCCGTGAAGGTTCTCTGCACATTTTCTAGGTCAGCAATTTTACCTGCCTTGAAAGTGCAGTTAGTGTGCAGCAATATTCCAGCCTAGATAGAACAAGCGACCTGAAAAGTGTCAACATGGGCTTGTCATTCCTGGTTTTGAAGGTTCTCATTATCCATCCTGTCATTTTTCTAGCAGATGCGATTGCTACGGTGTTATGGTCCTTGAAGGTGAGATCCTCTGACATGATCACTCCCAGGTCTTTGACATTAGTTTTTCGCTCTATTGTGTGGTTGGAATTTGTTTTGTACTCCGATGAGATTTTAATTTCACGTTTCCGTATCGAGTAATTGAAATTTCTCATCATTGAACTTCATATTGTTTTTGAAGCCCATTTAAAGATTTGGTTTATGTCTGCTTGGAGTCTTGCAGTGTCTTCAACGGTGGACACTGTCATGCAGATTCGGGTGTCATCTGCAAAGGAAGAGCACTGTGGCTTATATCCCTGTCTATGTCTGATATGAGGATGAGGAACGGATGGGAGCGAGTACTGTGCCATGATGAGAATAACTACGTCTTTGTGCCTAATGATTCAGCATTAAGCACTCTGCCACGCTATATTCACTCCCGTGCCCCCTCAACAGGCGCTATAACATTGCATTGTACAGACCTCCTCAACGTGATGTTATAAGTGTCAACGTTGGGGCCACATTGCCAGGAAATGCCCAGCTGTCAACTGGTGTGCAGTGTGTCCCAAATGCTCATCCTTCTGAACGGTGTTAATGATCAAACAGCAACAGACTGTTGCTAAACAATGTATCAATTGTAAGACTTCAGGAGTCACAGCAGCTCATGCTGACTGCAGTGTGAGGCTGCCCACATCACAGCCAACCACACCTCACCCTGCACCCCTTTATGACCCCCCGGGCCCCACCAGATACCTGGAGTCTGAATACTGGCTCATGCCTGCCCTCAGACAATGGGGTTGGAGCACTTCACCTGGGAAGCACATCAACAGAGCTCCATCACGTCTGCTGTCAATACCAGTCTAGCTGAGTCAGCTGACAGTCAGCCACCGAGCTCAGCTGACCGGGGCTTCATTCCCCCAGATGTTCCTAGTCTTGCTCCTGTGGTATACAACCTGAAGTCCCACATAGGACTACTGGAGAGCAGCACAAGGAAAGATGTGAGAGCGTACCAATAGCAAAATTGTCACAAATTCTGAAAGCGAGTGTAAGGCTGATGAACAAGGTGGTGGTGGTGTCCTTAATTACGGAATGACGAACCCAACAGCTGTGTTGATAACTATAGTGAGCATCATGCTGAGGGCAGTGCTTGTCTTGATGTTAGTAATAGTTATGAGTGTAATATAAGTGGTGATGCCGAGTGTGAGGGAGGGCAGTGGTCCCATAATGTTAGTAATAGTGATGTGTGTCATATAAGACCTGCTCTAAAACCCATGTTGCCCTGGGTCTTTAACTGATAGGGAGTGATTTTCGGAGCAAGTGTATATAATAATGTATCTCTCCCGCCTGTGTTCTATGGAGTACAGGTTGAGAAACTTCAAGGTTCCCGTAATTGAGGTGTTTTATTGCAGTTATGTGCGCCGTAAGGTTCTGAAATTTTAGGTCAACAATTTCACCTGCCTTGAAAGGGCAGTTAGTGTGCAGCAATATTCCAGCCTAGATAAAACAAGGACCTGAAGAGTGTCATCATGGGCTTGGCATCCCTAGTTTTGAAGGTTCTCATTATCCATCCTGTCATTTTTCTAGCAGTAACAAAAAAGGGCACAATACCGTGACTGGAACAATACACAAATAACCGCACATGAAGAGAGGAGCTTAGACGACGTTTCGGTCCGACTTGGACCATTTACAAAGTCACACAACAAAAAGGAGAGAAGAGGAGCATATATAGGCCAGCAGACAGGGACGGGCGAGAGGTAGTAGGAAAGGACAGAGAGGTAGTGATAGCGGTAGTAGTAGTAGTGGAGCCACAAATTGAAGAGAAGCACTGCAAGGGAGCTAGGGGCCCACAGAGGGTAGGAACAAGAACACAAGAGGGGGAAAAATAATAATGGATCAAATTCCCAAGGCAGAAGAAAGAAAACCCAAAGGAGACAGAGGAAAGGGGAAAAGGGGCAAGAGGAAAAAGAGAATCAGGTTAAGTCACGGGTGTTCTGAAGTTTGGAGCATTTTACAATTTAATGGGAAAGGAAGGTATCTACAGAGACAAAACCAGGACTAAGATTCATACAAGAAAGTTGTGTATAAGGGAGGATTCAACCAGACGGCGACTGTGAAAGTTAGAAGTATGGTAGACAGTTTTAGCAGACCAGTCAATAGGAGACTGTGATCTCTGACATGACAGAAAAGAGTATTGTTGGTGTCGACAAGCCTAAACTACTTTTGTGCTCCCTAAGTCTGTCAGAAAGAGATGGGCCCGTTTCTCCAAAGTACTGAAGAGGACAAGAGGAACAAGAAACAGAGTAGACACCAGGAGCATTTATAGAGGGAGGAGAGGTATGAACTAGATTGGTGCGAAGAGTGTTAGTCTGGCGAAAAGTAAGTTTGATGTCTAAGGGATGGAGAGAGTTGTTGAGATTAGAAAGACTGGAAATGTAGGGAAGGCAGAGGACAGGAGAGTTCCCTGGAGTAGAGAGTTTGGGAGAGAAGAAAGTCTGTTTAGCACGAGAGAAAGCAGAGTCTATGAAATGGTAAGGGTTGCCAAGACGGGAAAATGAATTATGAAGGTGGAATTTCTGCTTCAAGGAACTGAGGATCACAAATGGGAGAGGACGGAGAAAGAGGGGGATAAGAACACTTTTCTGGACAGAGGAAACATGATAAGGAAAGTAGTGAATGTACATGCCACTTCCTTATACACAACTTTCCTTGTATGAATCTTTAGTCGTGGCTTTGTCTCTGTAGATGCCTTCCTTTCCCATTACATTGTAAAATGCCCAAACTTCAGAACACCCGTGACTTAACCTGATTCTCTTTTTTTCCCTTCTCCCTTTTCCCCTTTCCTCTGTCTCCTTCGGGTTTTCTTTCTTCTGCCTTGGGTATTTGGTCCATTATTATTATTTCCCCCTCCCTGTGTTTTTGTTCCTACCCTCTGTGGGCCCCTAGCTCCCTTGTAGTGCTCCTCTTCTTAGTATTTGACTGACTCCACTACTACTATTACTACCACTACCTCTCTTCCTCCTTCCTACTTCCTCTCTTGTCTCGTTCCCGATGCTGGCCTATATATACTCAATCCTTCTCTCCTTTCTGTTAATGTGACTTTGAAATGGTCCAAGTCGGACCGAAGCGTCGTCGTAAGCTCCTCTCTTCTATGTGCGGGTTATTTGTGTACTTTTCTAGCAGATGCGATTGATACATTGTTGTGGTCTTTGAAAGTGAGATCCTCTGACATTATCACTCCCAGGTCTTTTATATTAGTTTTTCGCTCTATTGTGGTTGGAATTTGTTTTATACTCTGATATAGTTTTAATTTCCTCTCGTTTCCCATATCGTAGTTGAAATTTTTCATCAACTGAGTCGCCATATTGCCTGCCACATGTATCATCCAATAATTAATGTGCGTCTCCCAGTTATTGAACTCCAAACAACATTTAAGGTAGCTAGATATTGGCTAATTTTCATGTTGCCTTTCTATTAGGTCTATTAGGAGGCATTAGGATATATCACATGATAATAACTTGGTAAATCACTTGTTCTTCACTTGTTTACATGATATATTTAATATTATATTTGTGTGTAAAAAATAATAATCTAACAGAATACATAAAACCGTCAAGCCCAATCACTTTTTTATAATCATAGCCAGTGTTAATGACATAAATTTTAATAATAAATGTTCAGGAACTATAATTCATAATCCAGGGTCCTGAAGTTAGTGGGGAGCTGAGACGGTGGGCACTGAAAGAGGGACATTATTTGGACCCCAGTGTTCCTAAAATCCCACAAGTCTCCAAGATACATCAATAAGAGATAAATTTTGTTTGGTTTTTAACCCCGAGAGTTCTCCACCCAGGATAACCCAAGAAAGGCAGTGCGTCATTGAGGGACTACCTCATTTCCATTGGGGTCCTCAATCTTGTCCCCCAGGATGGACCCACACCAGTCGACTAACACCCAGGTACTTGCTTGTTAGGTGAACGGGACAAAGGTGTAAGGAAACCCCCCGAGTGTTTACCCTTGCCGGGTAGAAACACTTGCTTCACACTCAGCGGTGAAGCGAGAGCGTTGCCTACCAGGCCACGGGCCAATATCAGTAAATTTTTGTTTTTGTGTCTAGAGTTCTCCTCAGTGTGTGGGTGGAAAGTTAATTCAAGATTGTGTTCTTGTAAAAAAAAATCCACCACACAATTTCTAACAAGTTATATTAGACATAAGACAAATAACATAGAAACATAATACTACTGACGCCCAAATAAAAAAAAAATGACTACAGAGGGAAAATTTAGGAATCCCCCTTTGACGAGCCTTAAATTCCAAACACACATACAACAAATTTCCAAGAAAATCTCAAAGACAGTAGGCATTTATCAAAGATACGCTATTATTGCCCCTCTCCTTGCACTATATCATTCACTTATCTACCCTTATCTCACCTATGGAATCTGTGCATGGAGATCAACAACATTAAATCACCTTAGACCACTCATAACAAACAAAAGGCGCAGTCAGAATGATAATAAATTCCCTCTCTAGACAGCATACTCCCCAATATTCAAAAGTCTAAAACTACTCGCCGTAAAGAACATTCATACTTATTCTTGTGCCTACTAAATATATAAAACTTTACACTCTAATATAAACCTCCGCTCAAAATTCTCCTCACCAACTTTAATAGGACCCATGACCACAACCCAAGACACAGATCACTTTTTGATATACCCCGAGTTCAATCAACCATGTAAAATTCTATGCCCTGAAGGGCCCCAGAATCTGGAATTCAACCAGTAAATATTAAGATAACTTTGTCGAAAATCAATTTAAGACAGTAAATTTACTTACATGATTCATTACCTTGTAACTAGTGAATTCATTACCATTGTACCTTGTTCAGCATCAAAAATTTGGGGCCCAGTCTCTGGGCCCTATATATACCTCTGTAATCTGCAAATAATTTGTAACTTGTCAAACCATCTGAGTTCATTACCTTTTGTAACTTGTCAACTATCAAACTTTGAGGTCCAGTCCCGACCCAATGCACCTCTGTAATCTTTTGACTACCGCCCACAGGATGGGTATGGGTGCACAATAAAGATATCAAACTAAGACTCAACTCAAAAAACCCCCTACTCACCCAAAACTAAATAATCATACTATAAACTACTTTGAAAAATGCTCATTATTACTTTCCTATAAAAATTTCAATTTTTAATAATATGTTACTATTATGTTACCCCCTACTCACATAAACTAAATACTCATATTATAAGTTAATGTCAAAAATGCTCAATGTTATTTTCCTTAAGATAATCTCAATTTCATATTACCATTCGAGAATCTAAACACCTGTTACAATCTAATATCATATAATTATTTTAACAATATAATATCATCATATTGTAATTTGAAAACAAATTTTAACTAGAATAAACTCAATAAATTTTCTAATATTATGTACATAGTCTTTAAGTTACTAGATTAAGCTGCCCCTAATGCCATGGCATGTCAGTGGCTCTCCTTGCACTCAATTTATATTGTAACTACCAATACCTATGTAATCTGCAATGAAATAAAATTTACTTTACTTTACTTTACTATACTTTACTTTACATATTCCAAATACGTAGCTGTCGAAGTCGAGCATAAGAAGCGGTATATGATAGTGGATGCATAGGACTATGTATATTACGTTTTCTCTGATCTACTAACACTAAGAAAACTCTGCATCACAGGGGTAACTATAGAAGAACTTTCTTCTCATATGCCAAAACTCACAAATAGCACGATTTCTCTCTCTTGACTACTGCCCACAGGATGGGTATGGGTGTAGATGAATGGTTCAAAGAACCGACAAGTTATGGGTATGGGGTGCATAATAAAGATATAAAACGCTCTTCTCAAAATATTTTTTCCCTCAAGTATTATGCTTACCCACGCAGCGCTGTATGACTCTTGTGGGGTGGGTATAGCACTTAGTTTTGATTATAATAATAATATGCTTGCCCGCGTTTTCATCAATTATGGAAATAAAGGACCCCAATGGAAATAAGTCACTCTGACTTTTTTTGGGTTATCCTGGGTTCTCTACACATATGCTGCTATGTATGATAATCTATGTAATTGTATTTGTGTATACCTGAATAAACTTATTTACTTACTTTATCTCTGAAGTAAGTTACTTACTGGAGTTTACCTGGAGAGAGTTCCGGGGTCAACGCCCCATTAATAATAACCGGATTGAAAGGATTTGCACAACAATCATTCAACAAAGAATGTTTCACAAGCTGCTGATGAACTTTTCGAAATATCCCAATTTTTTTAAATGTGGGAGTAAAGGGCAAATATTTTAATAAATGTCAAAACTTATCAACTAAACTTTTTTTTTTTTTTTTTGGGGGGAGTGAAAATAAGGTATATTGCAGTATTTCTCATCATAAAAAAAAATAATATTAGGTTTATTCTGTCAGTAGGCAGTGCATTTCATTATGAGGGAAGGATGAGTTTATATGCTGTAGAGGATAAAGGGTTTTCCATTTAGGCAGAACAATATGGGTTTATCATTAACAATAAACAGGAGCCTATTGAGATTGACAGTGGGGCGTCCATCTCGACATTATCCAAAGACTGGGTAGAGGCACTGAACATTGAACAATGTTCTAGAAGGTAACTGCATATGATAATTGGAAAATAAACCTTTGGGAAAGGTTGTTTTGCCGATAAGTTATAATAATCTTAGAGATATCACAAGGTTCTATGTAGTGCAGTCACATAATAGTACCTTGTGTGGAAAAGACCTCAAGAAAAAGGTAGGAATTTACCTTGCTGGATTAGATGAATCTACCAAAATTAACAAACTAGACAGTACTGAAGAAATGTTAGATCATTTTAAAGTAGATTCTAGTAAACGTACCCCAGAATTGTGGCCACAATTCATGTGACAAGTGATGCTGTCCCTAAGTTTGTGAAAGCAACGCTGGTACTACTTTTTCACAAAGAAATGACTGAGGAAGAATTAGAAAAATAGTACAGAAAGGGATACTGAGTATCTCCCATACTGAGTGGTCTGTTCTACTCCCACTCAAACCCAGCATACTTAGAAACACTGTAAATAACGAGCTGCTAAAAATATATACTTGGTTGATGACCAACAAATTCTCTACTTCATGCTGTTTGGAAACAGAGCCTTAAATATCCAAATTAATATATCGATAAATGATTCCCATTTCAAGACACACTGAGGGTAAATTTCTAGATCTTCTCCTTGGCTGTAATCTTAAATTTCATTCCCACATCCACATATATCCAAGAAAATTTCCAAATCAGTAGGCATCCTTTCCAAGATACGATACTGTAAATAATATAAAATTTTCTTCGGATTTTTAACCCCGGAGGGTTAGCCACCCAGGATAATCCAAGAAAGTCAGTGCGTCATCGAGGACTGTCTGTCTTATTTCCATTGGGGTCCTCAATCTTGTCCCCAAAGATGCGACCCACACCAGTCGACTAACACCCAGGTACCTATTTGCTGCTAGGTGAACATGACAACAGGTGTAAGGAAACACGTCAAACGACACTCCTTACCCTATACCACTCTTTAATATATCCTTACCTCTCTTATGTTATTTGTGCCTGGGGATCAACCACAGCCAACCACCTTAAACCTTTAATAACCCAACAAAAGCTGCTGTGTGGATGATTACCAGCTCCTGTGCTAGACAGCACACCCCACCACTTTTCAAAAGCCTGAACTTGCTAAATATACGAGACATACATTCATATTATTGTGCCTACTACATATACAAACATTAAACACAGTGCCCCATGGTCTGGTGGCAATAGCTCTCGCTTCACACGGTGAGGGTCCGGGTTCGATTCCCGGCGAAGGGGTGGAAACATCGGACATGTTTTCTTACACCGGTTGTCTGTTCATCCAACAGTAAAATGGGTACCTGTGTGTTAGTCGACTGGTGTGGGTCGCATCCTGGGACAAAACTGACTTAATTTGCCCGAAATGCTCTGCATAACAAGGGATTTCTTTATAGTAGTATGCCATTGTTGTCAGCTAGGCCTGTATACCATGTACATGTACTTGTAGTAAATAAAGGTATTATATTATTATTAATATAAACCCTCCACTTAAATTTAGGGCTTTGCTTAAAAATCATCTCATCTGTCAATACTAACCAAACCAACCAAAACAACCAAACCAACCAAAACAACCAAACCAACCAAAACAACTTCTAATCAGTTATTATATTATGTGACCTCGAGCCTGTTAAACATCTGCCAATCCATGAAATATTACTGCTTGAACCCTTAGATTAAATACAGATTTTAATAAAAGTTAACCATTCTTATCTTGTCTAGATTTAAGTAGTTATTATGTACTAGAATTATTCTGCCCGAAATGCCCCGGCATGATAGTGGCTTTCTTTGTACTTAGCAAACCATAATTGTAATTACACAATGTAGCCTTTACAAAGAAATAAAATCTTTATCTTTATATTTACCTATTGTACCAGTATTAAAGGCTGACTCTAAGTCTATGAGAATATTTGGGGATTTTAAATATGTAAATCAATAAATTCATTGTGAAAGATGTTCTTTACCCGGGATTGAAAATTATTGTCTGTAGTGGGTAAAGGCAAAATATTTACAAAATTAGATTTAAGGGATGCTTGTTTATAGATACCTGTAGATGAGGGAGCCAACAATTTTTAGCAATTAATACCCACATGGGACTTTTTAAATATAAGAGACTACCTTTCGGAATTTCCTCATCTGTTTTTTTTTTCCCAAAAATTATTTCCCAGTTGTTTGTTAAATTGGAAGGAGTAGCATCCTATTTTGGATGATGCAATATGTGATGCTACAGAAACTGAGCATGATGCTAGACTCAGGCAGGTGTTGAATATTTTACAAGAGCATAATGTAGTACTGAATAAGTCAGTGTTGAAAACCGGATCTATTGAATATTAGTTGTATGAGATTTCAGGGAAGGTATTAAACCTTTTCTAAGAAAATTGAGGCTATTGTAAATTTACCATCACCTGAGTCCATAGGAGAAGTTCAGTCCTTTGTGGGGATGGTGACATTTTATTGTAAATTCATTAAAAACTTTAATTTTGACATCATTGTACGATTTATTAAAAAGGAGCTACATTTGAGTGGTCTTCAGTGGAAGAGAAGGCTGTTCAAAGGATTAAAAATTCTCAAGTGTTCAGCTTTGTTGACTAATTTTACAGGAGAGCATCCATTAATAATTGAGGTTGATACTTCCTATGTAGGTGTTGGATGTGTGTTAATCCAGAAAGAAAACGGTCAGGAAAAAAACTATATTTTGCTAGTAAGAAACTTTCCAGCAGAACAGAATTATTCTCAACTTGATAAAGAAGGTCTAGCTTTAGTGTTTGCTGTTAAGAAATTCAGATATTTTTTGATGGGAAGAAGGTTTGTTGCTCACACCGATCATAAACCATTGCAATGTTTATTTGGAAAATGAAAACATATTCCAGTAAATGTAAATGTCAAAATTTAGCATTGGGCTCTGTTACTAGCTCAGTATGATTATGAATTGTTATTCAAGGCTGACAAGGAAAATGTTTATTGCAGATGCATTAAGTAGATTACCTATTGAAGATCATAGTTTAGAGTCAGGTACACCTACAAAATATCTCATTTGACAAAATCAGAGAGGAAACTGGGATAGATGCTGTATTATCCCAAGAAGTAAATAATGTTAAATATGGGTGGTGTAAGAATAGTGTACCTTGATCTGACTATAATTCTCACAAATCATATTGACTATTCTTGATGATGCATTATTGTATAGGTATAGAGTGGTAGTACCGGTATAATTAAGATGTAAAGTGTTAGAGCATTTACATATGGGTCATAATAGTATCAATGCTATGAAAACAAAAGCGAGGCAGTGGGTCTGGTGGCTAAAGATGGACCAAGATATTGCGGAAGTGACAAAGAACTGTCCGATTTGTTTTAAGAATTTTAATCCAGTTTCATCTCCTGTCCTATCTTGGCCCAGCACTGGGAAACCATGGTCTAGAGTGCATATACACTATCTTGGCCCAGCACTGGGAAACCATTGTCTAGAGTGCATATACACTATCTTGGCCCAGCACTGGGAAACCGTGGTCTAGAGTGCATATACACTATGCAGGTCCAGTTGAGCGGAAATATTTTTGTTAATTTAGATTCCTTTTCAAAATTCTTAGATGTGCAAGTAACTAGTTCCATGACATCCACAGTTACTACTGAGTTACTGAGGAAATACTTTTGTAATTTTGTATTACCAGACAAAGTTGTGTCAGATAATGTTGCATACTTTGTATCACAAAAGCTGGAAGCCTTCTTTAGTAAGAATAGTATTGAACATGTTACTCCAGCCCCATACCATCCATCATCAAATGGTCTGGCAGAGAGGGCGGTAAGGACGTTGAAGGAAGGATTACACAAGCTTACAAAAGGATCTCTCAATATGTAGATTCTTATATAACCATATGTTCATTCCTCCACTAGTAAGACATCAGCAGAAATGATGTTTAATAGGAATTTTAAAGTCCCAGAAGCTTCAAACGTCATGTTAGGCGAGACATCTCATTGCCTGACATGTCTGCTGGTGACCTTCAAGGAGAGGCGAAGCAATTTAAAGTTGATAATGCTGTGTATGCCAGAAATTTTGGGAAAGGTGACCCTTGGGTAGAAGGGAAGATTGTGGAGGTATTAGGGGTTAGGAATTACAAAGTGTTAATTATAGGTTTTGGTAATATGACATGGAAAAGGCATATAGATCAACTCATGCCATGGTTTAGGAGTGGGAAAACAAACACTGATACCAACAGTACCAGAAGCTGTAAGGAGTGGTTTAAAGGAACTGACCACAATAGATAATAGTGATAATAAACTTAAGGATCAGGTTAGCATGCAGGAAGAACCTCCTGGGAAGTTTGATGAGGAAAACAGCAGTGTGAGAAGAGAGGTTGCACTCAGGAAAATACCAACCCCCCATCTCTTCGGTATTCCAGAAGAGTGGTCAAACCTCCAGATAGGTTGGGCTTATAAGTAGGTTCAATGATGAGCTAATCTTTGTATTGTAATGATTCTACCTGAATGTAAGGTGTTGGGAGCAGTGAGAGAATAAAATACTATGTTATGTTCGTATGTTTGTGATGGTCATTCATTTATGGCTGTGTTGAGTTTGTTGTCAGCCGGGCCATGGAGAGTACACTTTTTATTGTTACTCTGCCTTTCATTATTACCCTACAACAGTAGACATAAGCTCGTACAAAGCACTCAGAGTTTTCTAAAGTTCAGACAAACACAGAACAAGAACTACTCACCTGTGTGTACAGTGATGCCAGCACGAGGAGGGGCCGTGAGACACACAGTAATGCGCGAGTTAAAGTCATCAGGGTTAAAGAAGAAAGTTGCATAGGCGATGAAGATAAGGAGGGTGGTGGGGATGTAGAGGGTGAGCAGGTAGAAGCCGTAGCGACGAGCAAATCTCACCTGGACCGCCACACTGGAGAACTGCTCATCCTTCGTCGAAGTTATGGATACCTCGCCTGTAGAGGGTGATGATGGGTATAACTTCTGAATGCCTTATCCGATTGGCTTCAAATTTTTCAACTCATGTGAACTATTATTGTGAAGATTCATTCCCGAAATTATTTTCCATGCGATAATTATAGAAAGCCTCCGGTGATCGGCTTTAAAATTTAACCTACCTAGAAGATTGGTATTGATAATGAAGTACAACACAATAAGTGTCAGGGGCCCAATATTGTTCAACTGCCTCCCAGTATACATAAGGGGGATTACCAATAGACCCCTGGCTGTCTTCAAGCAGGCACTGGACAGGCACCTAAAGTCGGTACCTGACCAGCCAGGCTGTGGTTCGTACGTTGGACTGCGTGCGGCCAGCAGTAACAGCCTGGTTGATCAGGCTCTGGTCCAACATGAGGCCTGGTCACAGACCGGGCCACGGGGGTGTTGACCCCTGGAATTCTCTTCAGGTAAACTCCAGGTACGAAGGGGTCATTTTGAAATCTCGAAATGATATACAGTGCTAGTCACGGTATTATGCCGCCCCTCCCCCACACACGTACCAAAACACAAACATACCATGAAAGATTATAATATAAATATTTGCACACTTAATGGGGTTTTAATACTTTGTGTTGCGTCCTAAATATCAATTAGATTAGTAAGACATATGTGCAACAATTGGTATCTTTGTTTACGAAACGTTTCGCCTACCCAGTAGGCTTCTTCATTTTGCTTTTTAATATAGCAATGACATTGTAATATATTACACTGGTTACCTTGATGCTAGTGACGGCCTCTTGATCTAAGAGGCTGGATTTTTTCCCCTTGGATCGACTCTGGATGCCTCTCATGTCAAAGGTTCTCTCTGACCCCTGTGGTTTAGCGCTCTCCCGTGATTAAAACATAACCACTGTGAACAATAACACATTAATGACCGATGCAGCGTATGACATGTGATGCAGCGTATGGCATGAATGAAACTTTCCTGAGTATATATTGTGTAGGTATAAAATTTTGATGGATTCTGTGCAATAACTGGAAAATGCATCTTCTGGTCGGCTTTAAACTTTAAGTGCTAATGTGTTTTCCTCAAAGGAAGCTTTCACTTGGTTTTTGGTTGTGTAAGTTTTATTATGCCAGTTTTTTTAAATCAAATTGGTTTTTGTTAAATAACTAGAGAAAGTATCTTACTATCAGAACTAGGTTACGGTGATGGCCTTATTTTTTTATCTTAGGTTAAATCTACATAATATAATGTTATGTACTCCCAACATCTGTGTACCCTTAAGAATAATGCAAAATCTTTGTACCTAGAGCTTAAATAAAGCTTATTAATTTACTCTCTTATTTATTTAATGAATTACATAAAAGTTGGTCAATTTTATTTAGAGAAGAGTGTTGATTTATTTTGGGCTGTGTAGGACCCAATTAGCTTTAGTTTGGAAAGGAAATTGTTAAAATTAAATTTCTGCTTTTCATGCGATAATTTCCGAGTGTCGAATCTGATTTCCTTCAATCTTTCAACGATGATAACCTGATAATACAGTACCGACAATGATGAATTAGACACATGTACAACATCTGGGTATATACCTTACCTTTAATATACCTTTGATGAGTTTCGAGAGTCTCACTGTTCTTGGAGCCCGGCCATGGGCCAGGCTCGTCTGGTGCTTGCCTGGTCAACCAGGCTGTTGCTGCTGAAGGCCCGCTGCCCCACATATTCATCACAGCCTGATTGATCTGGCACCTGGTGACGATACTTGTCCAGTTTCCTATTGAAGGCTTCTACACTTGTTCCAGCCGTGTTTCTGATATCTTCTGGTAAGATGTTGAATAGTCTGGGACCCCGGATGTTAATACAGTGCTCCCTTATTGTCCCCACCGCACCCTGCTCCTCACTGGGTTTATTTTACACTTCCTCCCATATCTCTACTCCAGTATGTTGTTATGGCAGTGTGCAGATTTGGGACCAGGCCCTCAAGTACTTTCCAGGTATATATTATCATGTCTCTTTCCACTCCAATGAATGCATGTTCAAGACTTTAAGGCGTTCCCAGTAATTTAGATGCTTTAATGACTCAATGTGAGCCATAAATGATCTCTGTATTTGTTCCAGCTTTGATATTTCTCCTGCTTTGAACGGGGCCGTCAGCACTGAGTAATATTCCAAATGAGGAGCACTAGCGATTTGAAGAGTGTCACCAGTGACGTTATTTCTCTTGTTTTGAAAGTTCTCAATACTCACCCCGTCATCTTTCTGGCTGTCGTGATCTTTATCTTATTATATTATTTGAAATAAAGGTCAACTGACATAATTATTCCCAGGTCTTTTACGTGTTCCTTTCGTTCTATTTAGTGATCCTCTTGAGTTTTGTATACAGTGTTCGTTTTGAGTTCTTCATTCTTTCCATACCTAAGCAGCTGAAACTTATCACCATTGAACGTCATGTTGTTCTCCACTGCCCACTGGAAGACCCTGCTTATGTCTTCCTGTAATTTTTCAGTGTCCTCCACCGTAGTGACTTTCATGCTTATTTTAGTGACATCTGCAAATGATGATACAAAAGTGTGACGGGTGTTTTTATCTACGTCTCCTATGAGGATGAGAAACAGCAGAGGGACCAGGATAGTGCCTTGGGGAACGGAGTCTGTTACTTCGCTGATGCTGGATTTTGCTTTTTTACTCCATGATCGCATTTGTCAAACGCCTTTGCAAAGTCTGTGTAAATCACATCTATGTTTTGGTCGTTTTCCAATGCCTCCGTAATTCTGTCATAATGGATCAGCAGCTGTGACAGGCATGATCGTCCTGCTATAAAGCCATGCTGGTTTGGGTTATACCGGTTGTGCAGGTCCATAAATTTGTAATCTACCGTCTCATCACTCTTTCGAAGATTTTTATGATGTGAGATGTTAGGGCTACTTGTTTGTAATTTTTAGCTAATGCTTTGAAGCATACAAGGCCTGTGTTAAACACGTACCATTGAGAAAGCCCAGAAGAAGATCAGATACAGAGAGAGAGCGTAGGAGATGGTACAGAAGATAACGGGTTACTGAATTGCTTAAAACACAAATATGTCTCAACAGAGGAGAGATAGTCTTAACCGAGAGATCACTTAATTAGAGCAAAAACTTAAGATGCCATACATAACAAAAGAAATACAAAGGGAACAAAGGGCCATACAGAATACTGCAAGAAACCCCAAATATTTCTATTCCTATGCAAAATCCAAGCTAAGAACTACCTGTAGAATTGGAAAAATATTAAAAGGAGATTCGTATACTGACGATGAACAGGAAATGAGTGAAATCCTAAAAAAACAGTAAGAGTCGGTGTTCAGCAACCCACTAAATGAAATGGCTTCTTTGCAAAGGAGCTATGTCTGCACTCTTTAAGGTCTCTGGTATTTCCCCTAGATCTAGGCTTTTTCTCCAGAGAATACTGAGGGCTCGTGCTAGTGGTACTTGCATCTTTATAAATTGAGCATTCCATGAATCTGGTCCAGGTGCTGAGTGAGTGGGCATGTTGTCCATTTCTTTTTCGAAATCTATGGGATTTGTACTAATGTCAGTTAGGTGGTCTGCGCAGCCTTCTGCTGGAGTGAAAAATGTTTCTGCATTCTCTACTTTGCTGTCATTTAGTGGGTTGCTGAACACCGACTCAAACTGTTCTTTAGGATTTCACTCATTTCCAGTTCATCGTCAGTATACGAATCTCTTCCAATAATGGTCCAAGTGTACAGATAGTTTTTAGCTTGGATTTTGCATAGGAATAGAAATATTTTAGGTTTCTTGCAATATCCTGTATGGCCCTTTGTTCTTCTTCTGTTAGGTATGACATCCTAAGTTTTTGCTCTAATTCAGTGATCTCTCGGTTAAGACAGTTTCTCCTCTGTTGCGACATATTTGTGTTTTTAAGCAGTTCAGTAACCCGTTTTCTTCTTCTGTACCATCTCCTACGCTCTCTCTATATCTGATCTTCTTCTGGGTTTCCTCAGTGCTACATACTTCATACATACCTTGTATGCTTCTGTATTCAGCTTCTCTAGGCACTGGTGGGGATTTAGGGCGATCAGGAGGAGGAGGTGTTGATTCACCGGGAATTCTCCCGGCCCGGGTCTTTACCAGATGGCGACCCGGCTCCGGCTCCCTGGCGTGGGAGTGTCAGAGACCTATGTCTCCCATGGGAGGGATACCTCATCGGCGGGACCAACTGGTCCCAGGCCTAGCCACATTCCCCACCAGCACGAGGCATGGAGGTAGATAGATGCTAGGCTCTCTGGTCCGCCACCTTCCCTAACGGGAAGGGCAGGCTTACGAGCTGCAGATGGTAGCAAGCTCCAGCCTTGGTACCTACCCTGCCCTAGAAGGGCTGGGCATGGTGATCGGCCAGGGCGATCATGTCTGATTCCAGGATATATCTGATAACTCTTGGTTTATTTCTTCCCAGTCAGTTCTATGGTATCTTTATTTGTAGACATTTCACCAATCAGTGACCTTATTAGTACAATACAAGAACAATTTAGGTTCAAAACGGTGTTTCTTAATGGAAGGTTTCAGTTAGATTTAGGTTGTGTATTCTCTAATTTGTCATTGTATTGAAGAAAATGGGATATTAGTTTATATATGATAACTTATGAAAACCTTTCCTGATTTGATTCATTCTTTTTAATGTTAACGTTTAAGCCCATCACCAAGTTAAGGCGCCATCTGCGCCGTTCCTGTTACAAACACTGAGGCAGCGACGGCTTGGGTTATGTAATACTTAGACACCTTCCTTGCACGACACAGCGACCAAACTACATCTAATTACTATTTATTCAAGGGAAATAGCTAAACCACAAAGGAGCAGACAACATCAAGAATGACGGTAAACAGGTTTGATCCGAGAAACTGAAGAGTAGCTCCACTTCCTTGCTCAAGAGCCCGTCAGTAGCATCAAGACACCTCATTTAAAGTAGCTTAGTGTTGGAGTCACTCACCTATTGAGTATTCCACCAGGTTGATGACGCCGGTGTAGTTAGGTTGTTGAGGAAGGAGAGTCATGTGTGTGGCCGAGGCTGACACCAGTCTGAAGTTCATGGTACACACCTGACTCACAACCAGCCAGGCCAAGATATACAAATTAATTTGTGTACTGAACAGAAGTTGTCACACAGTATGCATGGTTGTCACACAGTATGCATGGTTGTCACACAGTATACATGGTTGTCACACAGTATACATGGTTGTCACACAGTATACATGGTTGTCACACAGTATACATGGTTGTCACACAGTATACATGGTTGTCACACAGTATACATGGTTGTCACACAGTATACATGGTTGTCACACAGTATACATGGTTGTCACACAGTATACATGGTTGTCACACAGTATACATGGTTGTCATACAGTATACATGGTTGTCACACATTATACATGGTTGTCACACAGTATACATGGTTATTACACAGTATACATGGTTGTCACACAGTATACATGGTTGTCACACAGAATACATGGTTGTCACACAGTATACATGGTTGTCACACAGTATACATGATTGTCATACAGTATACATGGTTGTCACACAGTATACATGGTTGTCATACAGTATACATGGTTATACAGTGTACATGGTTGTCATGCAGTATACATGGTTGTCATGCAGTATACATGGTTGTCATGCAGTATACATTGTTATCATAGTGTACATTCTTATCATACAGTATACATGATTGAATACAGTATACATGGTTGTCACACAGTATACTGTCCGGCTAAACAGGTACTGACTAGGTACCTGTCCAGCGCCTTCTTGAAGACAGCCAGGGGTATATTGGTAATATCCCTTATGTATGCTGGGAGGCAGTTGAACAGTCTTGGGCCCCTGACACTTATTGTGCTGTCTCTTAGTGTACTCGTGGCACCCCTGCTTTTCTGGGGGAATGTTGCATCTGCTGCCGTGTCTTTTGCTTTCGTAGTGAATGATTTTCGTGTGTAGGTTTGGTAATTCATACGATTTTCCAACTGTATATTATCATGTGTCTTTCTCGCCTGCGTTCCAGAGAATACAAATCAAGGGATTTCAACCGTTCCCAGTAATTTAGGAGCTTTATCGTACTTATGTGTGCCGTAAAAGTTCTTTGTACACTCTCCAGGTCAGCAATTTCGCCAACCTTGAAGGGGGCAGTTAGTGTACAGCAGTACTCCAGCCTAGAGAGAACAAGTGATTTGAAGAGTGCCATTATGGGTTTGGCGTTCCTAGTTTTGAAAGTTCTCATTATCCATCCTATCATTTTTCTATTAGATGAGATAGATGTATTGTTGTGATCTTTGAAGGTGAGATGTACCTGAAAAAGACTTTTGAACTAGATTTTGAATCCCGTGCAACATTAATTCTATAATCTGTTATGATTTTTCTCAATTTCTTGTTTCACTTCCCTCTTTAATTGAATGTATCGATTTCTTAAGTGCCTCTCGCCTGTTTTGATACACCTGAAGAAGTGGTAGGTAGAAGGAGTAGGTAGAAGGGGTAGGTAGAAGGGGTAGGGGGTCTGGGTAGGTAGATGGGGTAAGGGGTATTGGTAGGGGTCGATCAAAGAAAGGTTAGAGGGAGGGGATAAATGAAGCTTTGAGTTTTAAGGCTTGAGCATCCAGCAAGCTTGTGTGAGCGTGTTAGATAGTAGCGATTAGAGACAAGCGGCTCTTAATGGATGTGCTGTTAGAGCATGAGCAAGGAAACATTTATGAAGGGATTCAGGGAAAACTGGTTAGGCGGATTTGAAAGGCAATGTTTTCAGTCCAAAGGAGAACAGAATTGGTGTAGTCGAAGGGCAATTTGAGTATGATGTCACCACACTTCTGGAAAGATTTAATTGATGAATACGAATGTGTTTCCTTCTTTGGGCCAAATAAATAATATATATATATATATATATATATATATATATATATATATATGTAAAACAAAAGTAAAAGTACTTACCTGAGCGTCGAATGGGAACATAATGAGGTTAAAGTCACAGCTGTATGTAACACTGTACAGTTGACTCAGCTCGAGACTGTTCTCCCATCCGGAAAAGATATTCACTGCCAAGTGAAGTGAAAATTCTTAAATAGTTGTTTATGTCACAATTGAACTATTATAATGCAATATATATATATATATATATATATATATATATATATATATATATATATATATATATATATATATAATATATATATATATATATTAAAATATATATATATATATATATATATATATATATATATATATATATATATATATAAACACATCGGCCGATTCCCACCAAGGCAGGGTGGCCCGAAAAGAAAAAATTTAATCATCATTCACTCCATCACTGTCTTGCCAGAGGGGTGTTTTACACTACAGTTATAAAACTTCAGAGTGCAGACACTGTACTTCCCATCTCCAGGACTCAAGTCCGGCCTGCCGGTTTCCCTGAATCCCTTCATAAATGTTACTTTGCTCACACTCCAACAGTACGTCAAGTATTAAAAACCATTTGTCTCCATTCACTCCTATCAAATACGCTCACACATGCTTGCTGGAAGTCCAAGCCCTCGCACACAAAACCTCCTTTACCCCTCCCTCCAACTTTTCCTAGGCCGACCCCTACCCGCCTTCCCTCCACTACAGATTTACACACTCTCGAAGTTATTCTGTCTCGTTCCATTCTCTCTACATGTCCAAACCACCTCAACAACCCCTCCTCAGCTCTCTGGATAATAGTTTTGGTAATCCCGCACCTCCTCCTAATTTCCAAACTCCGAATTCTCTGCATTATATTCACACCACACATTGACCTCAGACATGACATCTCCACTGCCTCCAGCCTTCTCCTCGTTGCAACATTCATCACCCATGCTTCAAACCCATATAAGAGTGTTGTTATAACTATACTCTCATACATTCCTTCTTTACTTCAATGGACAAAGTTCTTTGTCTCCACAGACTCGAAGTGCTCCACTCACCCCTTTTCCCTCATCAATTCTATGATTCACCTATTCCTTCATAGACCAATCTGCTGACATGTCCACTCCCAAATATCTGAATACATTCACTTCCTCCATACTCTCTCCTCCAATCTGATATCCAATCTTTCGTCACCTAATCTTTTGTTATCCTCATCACCTTACTCTTTCCTATATTCACTTTCAATTTTCTTCTTTTACACACCCTACCAAATTCATCCACCAACCTCTGCAACTTCTCTTCAGAATCTCCCAAAAGCACAGTGTCATCAGCAAAAAGCAACTGTGACAACTCCCACTTTGTATTTAATTCTTTATCTTTTAACCCCACACCTCTTGCCAAGACCCTCGCATTCACTTCTCTTACAACCCCATCTATAAATATATTGAACAACCACGGTGACATCACACAACACGCCCCGATGGCATGGTGGCTAGCGCTCTTGCTTCACGCACGGAGGGCCCGGGTTCAATTCCGGCGGGCCGAAACATTTCGAAGTGTTTCGTTACACACACAGACATACATACAACAGGCCTAGTGTCTAATCGACATGTGCCTAGGACAAAATGGTAACTAACATCCTTGTCTAAGGCCCACTTTTACTGGGAAATAGTCCCCTTCCCTCCTACACACTCTAACTTGAGCCTCACTATCCTCATAAAAACTCTTCACTGCTTTCAGTAACCTACCTCCTATTCCATACACCTGCAACATCTGCCACATTGCCCCCCTATCCACCCTATTATACGCCTTTTCCAAATCCATAAATGCCATAAAAACCTCTTTACCCTTATCCAAATACTGTTCACCTATATGTTTCACTGTAAACACTTGGTCTACACACCCCCTACCTTCCATAAAGCCCCCTTGTTCATCTGCTATCCTGCTTTCTGTCTTACTCTTAATTCTTTCAATAATAACTCTACCATACACTTTACCAGGTAGACTCAACAGACTTATTCCCACAAAATTTTTGCACTCTCTTTGTCCCCTTTGCCTTTATACAAAGGAACAATACACGCTCTCTGCCAATCCCTAGGTACCTTACCCTCTTCCATACATTAATAAATAATAGCACTAACCACTCCAAAACTATATCCCCACCTGCTTTTAACATTTATATCTTTATCCCATCAATCCCAGCTGCCTTACCCCCTTTCATTCTACCCACTGCCTCACGAACTTCCCCACACTCACAACTGGCTCTTCCACACTCCTACAAGATGTTATTCCTCCTTGCTCTATACACGAAATCACAGCTTCCCTGTCTTCATCAACATTTAACAACTCCTCAAAATATTCCCTCCATCTTCCGATACCTCTGACTCTCCATTTAATAACTCTCCTCTCCTATTTTTAACTGTCAAATCCATTTGTTCTCTAGGCTTCCTCAACTTATTAATCTCACTCCAAAACTTTTCTTATTTTCAACAAAATTTGTTGATAACATCTCACCCACTCTCTCATTTGCTCTCTTTTTTACATTGCTTCACCACTCTCTTAACCTCTCTTTTTCTCTCCATATACTCTTCCCTCCTTGCATCAATTCTACTTTGTAAAACCTCTCATATGCTAACTTTTTCTCCCTTACTACTCTCTTTACATCATCATTCCACCAATCGCTCTTCTTCCCTCCCGCACCCACTCGCCTGTAACCACAAACTTCTGCTGAATACTCTAACACTACATTTTTAAATCTACCCCATACATCTTCGACCCCATTGCCTACACTCTCACTAGCCCATCTATCCTCCAATAGTTGTTTATATCTTACCCTAACTGCCTCGTCTTTTAGTTTATAAACCTTCACCTCTCTCTTACTTACTGCTTCTATTTTCCTTGTATCCCATCTACCTTTTACTCCCACTGTAGCTATAGCTAAAAACTGATCTGATATATCTGTGGCCCCTCTATAAACATGTACATCCTGAAGTCTACTCAACAGTCTTTTATCTACCAATACATAGTCCAACAAACTACTGTCATTACGCCCTACATCATACCTTGTATACTTATTTATCCTCTTTTCTTAAAATATGTATTACCTATAACTAAACCCCTTTCTATACAAAGTTCAATCAAAGGGCTCCCATTATCATTTACACCTGGCACCCCAAACTTACCTACTACACCCTCTCTACATGTTTCTCCTACTTTAGCATTTAGGTCCCATACCACAATTACTCTCTCACTTGGTTCAAAAGTTCCTATACATTCGCTTAACATCTCCCAAAATTCTCTCTCTCCTCTACACTCCTCTCTTCTCCAGGTGCATGCACGCTTATTATGACCCACTTTTTTCATCCGATCCTTATTTTAATCCACATAATCCTTGAATTTACACATTTATATTCCCTCTTCTCCTTCCATAACTGATCCTTCAACATTATTGCTACCCCTTCCTTAGCAGTAACTCTCTCAGATACTCCTGACTTAATCCCATTTATTTCTCCCCACTGAAACTCGTCTACCCCCTTCAGCTTTGTTTCGCTTAGGGCCAGGACATCCAACTTCTTTTCATTCATAACATCAGCAATCATCTCTTTCTTATCATCGCACTACATCCACGCACATTCAAACAACCCAGTTTTATAAAGTTTTTCTTCTTCTCTTTTTTAGTAAATGTGTACAGGAGAAGGGGTTACTAGCCCATTGCTCCCGGCATTTTAGTCGCCTCATACGACACGCATGGCTTACGGAGGAAAGATTATTTTCCACTTCCCCATGGACAATAGAGAAAATAAAAAGAACAAGAGCTATTAAGAAATAGAAGAAAAACCTAGATGTGTGTATGTATATATATGCATGTGCATGCCTGTGTAGTGTGACCTAAAGTGTAAGTAGAAGTAGCTAGATATACCTGTTATCCAGCGTGTTTATGAGACAGAAAAAGACACCAGCAATCCTACCATCATGTAAAACAGTTTCAGGTTTCTGTTTCACAGTCACCTGGCAGGACAGTAGTACCTCCCTGGGTGGTTGCTGTCTACCAACCTACTACCTACATATATATATATATATATATATATATATATATATATATATATATATACATATATATAACAGTCGTTTAACACGGTAACTACATTACTGGAAGAAGAAAAAAACGTGTTAGTCAAAACCGTGTTAGACAAACTGAAAAACTTATGGGAAAAATAGGGTTACGTTCTGGGCGCCCCAAAAAGCCAAACAACTTTTTTAGACCTCCAGATCTTACAAAATAAAAGTGAATATGTAATTGTTGTGATATATTACTGCTTAAGACTTCAAATGCAATAGAAATGATAGTGTTTCTTACCTTAAATTGTGGGTAATGGTGTTTATGGTGTGGCCCTACTGGGCTGAGGTGGATGGTTGTTGGTTGTCGGCAGAAGTGGATGGTAGAGGTTCTGGTACTGAAGTCGATGGTTGTATTGGAATGTGCATAAATTCTGTAATTGATCTCTGGGCTCTTTTACCCTGCAGTACATTATACAGCTGACAATAAGGCATCATCA